>BQNB010123427.1:0-11494 GCA_026074375.1 Tanacetum coccineum
AAGCTCTCTTTCTGTTTTTGATCTCACAATATCTCTCTTTTCTTTTTCTTACCAATTCACTCTATCTGTTTTTATGTCACACAACTCTCTTTCTATTTTTCAGTTCACTATATCTCTCATTTCTTTTTCTCACCAATTCACTTTATCTGTTTTTATATAATAAATCAAGAGTCCTAACAGACAGTTTGGTACAAAATTCCATCAATTCCTTTAGTTTCATGCTGTCCTCCCCACTTCCAAGTGTGTTAACTCTTGAGAGAGGTGGATTATTGGAGTGTTTAGATGCAGCCTCAAACCTAATTTGAGCTTCTGTACCCCCTAATATGGTATCTTGGCACCTAGGACCACTACTTGAATCAGTTCCCTAAGGAAAAGACTCATTAAGTATTGCCATAGATTGGGTCCTATTTATGTTACCGCTGTCCTGCTTTGCTTCTAAACTAGAAGCAGTAGTGGCAGCCCTTTCCATTATGTCTTCCCACTCCTTAATGACAGTCTCATCTGTTACATGGGGAATAGGTCTACTAGACTGAGACATCTCAGTGGTCCTTTTAGATTTCCTAGGTTTTTGAGTCTTTTTAGGTTAAGATTATGATGGAACAGTGATTGGTTCAAGATTAGATAGTGATATAGTTGTGGATGTGTGTTGGGGTTCAGTGGGATTGCCTGACCCTTCATCCAGTTCTGCTTGATTGGTTCAACAATTTTAATTTTGATAATAGTATTAAATGCAACTAGCAGCATTAAGTATACTTACCAGTAGTAAGTTACTCTAACAGCACTAAATGAAGTTCTAAGTCCTCATAGTAAACGATGGTTTTGGGCCTCGAGAAATCCGTAACCAGCTAAAGGGTGGTTACAGCGTAATCCGTCTCGTTTTTCTCTTCGATTTGAGAGGTCACGGGCCTGAAACGGACTTACGGATCAAAAGTTATGGCAGTTTTACTGAAACCCTTTTCTTCACACAAGATTTCTAGACAAAACGCAGTGCAATTTGTCAAAACGCAACGAATCTTGGTCAAAACGCAACGATTGTTGGTCAAAACGCAATCAATAAATTAATTGGGCAGAGTAACGTCTAGTCAAAACGCAATGATGGTCTTCAAAACGCAACCTGTTGAGTCAAAACGCAATGACTTTAGTCAAAACGCAATGAATCTAATCAAAACGCAATGACTTTTATCAAAACGCAATGACTTTTGTCAAAACGCAACGACTTTTGTCAAAACGCAACGACTTTTGTCAAAACGCAACGACGAACACTCTTTCAGTTAGGCAAAACGCAGCCAAGAAAAAATCTTCAAACTTTCTTGTAAGCTACGAAATGATGTTAAAACCACTTAGTAATGATGCAAGGAAGTGATCTAAGCCCAAAAGTACAAGTCTTTAACACTTTTAACCACGAAACAAAGATCAAAGTTGATTTTTTTCTTGCTTTTTTCTTTATTTCGAACCAAAGAAAAAAAATCCAACAAAAACCCACGAAATTCAATCACTAAACACCCCTTTAGCTCTGGTACCACATGTTATATCATGTATTTAATCCATTACACAACTATGTTCTTTACCAAAATGCTAGAAAATAAGATAGATTCTTAGAGAGAGAAAGTAGAGAGAGAAACAATTAGATTAGAGAGAATTGGAAAGTTATAAAAGATGGGAAAGTAACCAACACCCTTCACCAAGTGTGGTGAAGGGATTTTATACCCTAGCCTTCTAGTTGGCTCATGGGCTTTCTTAACGGGCCGGGCTTGGCTAAACTTGGGCTTTCACCCTTAACATGGACAACATTAGATTACAAACCAAGCCCGTTGAACCCGACTAGCCTATTACAATACAAGACCTATTTTAACTTTCTAAGACCGATAACATTCTTGTTTGACTTAATATAATTAAGGCTAACAGTCGTTGTCAAAGTCTCTGACGCCGTCTCTTTATGATCCTGATGCCGTCACAAGGTTTTGTGACGCCGTCTCTACGCACTTTATGCCATTTCTTGAATGTCTTCTAGTAGAGTTGCAATCTTGTCCCCTTTCTTCCCAAATTGAGTTTGAAGTGTATGTATTTCCTCCAAATGCCTTCCAAATGCTAAAATCATAAAAAGAAACGATTAAGCAAGTATTTTGGGCATATTTGCTTGATTTTGGGGGGTTAAATGACCCCGAAAAAGATGAGAAAGTCTTCGTTGCCATAACCATTCTTGAGTTGGTGATGCTTTAGCCATGAGAGATTGGGAGTTGATGAAAAGTTGTTTCTTGAAGGAGAAATTGTATAGAGATCAGTTCCCACGTATACCGGTTAGTAAGACGTTTCCTGAGATTCTCTAACAAACCTACACAAAAGATTTTCGAAATGAAACCTCCAACTCCGCATGCAGAATTGACCAACTGAGGAAAAGTTATGATTGAGACTTCGACGTAATAACCCTGTTGATCGTGATATTTCCTTGAACCAAATCTCCATAACCAAGAATTGGAGCAAATTGATCATTGCCAAAATAAACGGTACCCAAGATATTTTTCAACAAAATTGCACAGCAGCGATAGATTGCCCGTCATGTGCTTCGTGCATCCAGAGTCAACAATGAATAGGATGAGTTGTACAATCTGCAAGAGAATTAGAGGACGATGGAATACATGACAACTTGGATTCCTAAGTGTTTGTATTGAGTTTTAGACATTAGTTATCCTAGATACATTATCTATGGAAAAACTAACTTTTCTTAGTCCACTTCATCCTACTTTAGGTACCCATTCCTTTTGTCTTAGGACAACCATGTCTATGTGATGGGCTATTGTTGTGGCTATCTACCATTTCCATGCCTTATTGTCTTCTTATAAAATCTTATAGTAACTCTTTGAATTTGTGATAGTGGATTTTGATGCAACAAAAATGTTTTCTTATAGGGTGTTGCAACAGATTTGTTCGCTTGACTTTTGGGTTTTCTAGTACTAATATGCACTCCATTAGGCTTCTTAGTTCTAGCATTCACGTCTTTCAAAAACTTAGAAACACAAGCATCATGATTCGCATTAAACACACATTTTCCACAAGTAGCACAAACAACATTAACATTCAAAGTTCTGGAATTTTATCGTATTACACGCAGTAATAGACTTTGTTTGATAGAAATACTAGAAATCCTAGGGTGTTCTTCTACTTTAGTCTTCTTAAACTTCACATGACTAGTGTTTGGCATAACCTTATCTTTCATTTGATTGCTCCTAGGTTGTGGTCTGCTAACGTTAGTTTTGTGAGCTACTCCTGTAGACGTAGATACGCAAGGATTGGTATTCTTAGAAGTCTGATTCAACTGTGGTGCTCTAGTTTGTGTGGTACTACTTGCAATTCGATACATGCCTGGTTTAATCACATTTGTGTTTCTTACAATTGCGTTGCTGTTTGAGGACAAATTATGTGGTGTGACTGGTTTGATAAACCCTTCGTGCACTCATGAGTTTTTAAAACTGACTTTTTCTTTGCAAAATATTTTCCCTCAAGAGAGTCTGAAAAAGGAGCCGGTTTTCCTAAAACTGATGGTTTTGGAATCCTTTGAGCATTTGGTTGTCGAACAACAAATGGTTTATCAAGTTTAGTGTCCACATATTTTCCTTTGCATTTTTCAATGAGTTTCTTTAACTCATTATTGCAATGTTTTGTACTTGCTGTTGAGCTTTCAAATATCTTGCATTTCAAAATGTTGTTCACGGTTCTTTCGAAATTTCATTGACGCCTTGTTCTTTGCAAACTGTGTCATTTTTCAGTTGTTCTTGGACATTCTTGTTAAAGCGATTTCAAGAGAAATTGGAGTGTTTTTCTAACTTTAGCAGAAACTCCGTAAATGGCTCTGTGTATAATCTCTTTACTTACATAATTTCAGTTGTTCAGAAAAGCTTTGTGACCAAGACATTCACTTCCCTGACTTATGAAGAATATAAGCATTGCAATTCAGCGATCTCATCTAAATCAAATAATGATTGCAAATAAGAACACATAACATCTTTAGATACACATTCTTGTAAGAGCATATCATACATGTGGAAAAAATTTTCTACCTTACAGATTCAAGTCATCAAGTTCATCTTCAAGGATTCAACGTACTTTAAATCTGCATGCATTTCTTGCTTAAGTTCAATGTACAAATGCTAACTTCATTCTGAGACTTAAGGGCAAGGGATCAAACATGTCTTAACTAGGATTTTACATTATTCTTGCGCAGTTGGGTTACGAAGATGAAGAAGGTCGTTTGATATGGTTTTACCCATGTTTGATCACAATTTCTTTCAGTGATTAATATTATTCGGTCACGAACATTATATGCTTGTCTGCTTTTGCTTATTGATTTAGACACTGGGTAAGAAATCTAGTTTTTGGAAATTATGTGGTTTGTTTTCACAAATGATTTTCTCCATATTTTCTTTCTTATTTCATTTGCCTGTGCGAACTGAATTTCATAATGCTGAGTCGGGGGTTTAAAAATTTCATAAAGACTATTTAACTTTGTGTAGTCAAATGGTTTCACTAAGTCTTTATTTAATTTTGATCGACTCTCGTTATCAAGAGTCAGAGTCTCTTCCCGATCGGGGACGAGTCTGTTTGCAGGATCAGATTGGTCATGTGGGATTGCATACAAACATGGTATCTCATTTTGAGCCTTTTTGAGGTATCTTGGATTGGCAAAGGTAGGTCTTCCATTAAATGTAGGGCATTTGGGTGCTAACATATGAATGGTTTGTATTGATTGACTCCGTTTGTAAACAATTTCATTCAAAAACTTTAACTGGTTTTCCATTGAAATCATTTTGTCAATATCTTTTTCTTCCTTAAGCTTCAAATCCGTTATTACCTTTGTTTTCTCCTTGACAAGACCTTCGTAATGTGACTTGGTTAAAAGACTCTGTTTGACTAACTCATCATGTTTCTCTTTGACAACTGAAATTTCATAGGCTTTAACTTTTAAACTTTCTTTTATGTCAATTTCTTTTTGAGCTAATAGTCCTAGAGTTTCATTTAACCTTCGTTCAAGTTTGTCATAGTCAACTGTACGATCATTAAAGGCCTTGAACCTCTCAAACTCAGTCTGTTTATTTTGAAGTGCAACTAAGCAACTATCCCAAATACTATTAGATTCTCCTAGAGTTCTACTAGTTTCCGCAAGAATAGATTTGCACTCAGTTAACTCTTGAGTCAATGTTGCATTTGCTTTCTTTAACTTTCTTTTGAATCCTTTTTATTTTCATCGACATCAAGCTTAAAATTAGCAAGTAAATTAGCAAGTTGCACACGCTCATAATCATATTCTACAATCATTTTTGGGCATCCCTGATCTCATTATCACCCAATTTATCCAGTGGAGTCAGGGAGTGACATTACTATCACCCGTTTCCACTGCACATGTGTTACTAATGGATTCAGATTTTTGTCAAAATGTGATATGTCATTGGCAAACAATATATCGTCAGTATCGTATTATACCTGTTCCAATGGCTCAGCGTATGTGCCTGAGTCTGCATTAGGAACCTCCTTAATCTTTGCCATGTAGCTGTAATGTGCTTCCAACTATTGTTTATCAATCTCTTCATCCATGTCTGCTAGCCAGTCAGATTGCTCTGCTTGAAGTTGAACACCTTTCTCAGCTTGTTTACACAACAACATCTTTTCCTTGTGATACTCTCGTGTCTTTAACCCGTAGTGGCTTTCTCCATTCCTTAGCATAATGGACCAAATTCTTGCAGTTAAAAACACTGTATCCCCAGATGTTGCACTACTGGACCACTTATAGTTTCCTAGCCCAACAACATTCACCGCCCTCTGATTCCCAAACTGTCCAGTCTAATTGTCATTCTTGTACCTTGGAGTAGTATCCACATTCTTGTTTCTGGTGTTTGAGGAAGTTCTGAGGTTGTTGTTGGTAGGTTTGTAGAGTTTCTTGAAGTACTTTGCAATGAGAGCCAAATTTTTCTGCATGTCTTTATCCTTCTGAGCTTGTTCAGGATCACTGTCTTCTTCAAAAGCTGACTCAGATGGTGGTGTGATTGGTTTGGCTATCTCTTTGCCTTTGTATCTTGTAGTTGCATGAGATCTGGTTGGAAGTGAAGCTTTTGATGTTGGTGCATATGATTTGTGAGGTTTTGATGTTTGGTAATAAGGGTCTTGAAGTGTTTGAGCAGTAGCAACAAGTGCTAATGGGTTAGCATTCTTGGCCATTCTTTTAGCACGGAGTTCATTAACTTCCTTTTGGTATTGTTTTAGAATGTCAAAGAGCTTATGGTATGAAACTTCATCCAACTTGTGTTGTTGCTTCACAATTGTGACAAATCTTGACCATTCTGGTTGAAGTTGTTGAAGAAATTGAACATTGACTTGCATCGTTGCAACTGTCAAATTGTTTTTGATCATTTCATTCATCATTTTGTAGAATCTTGTATAGTAAGACTCAATTGTTTCTCCATCGTGAGAGGAGATTTGACCAAACTCCCAAAATAAGTTTGTCTTGACATCTTGAATATTGAGTGATTCACCTTGTTGAAGCCTTTCGATGCCTTCCCACATTTCTTGAGCTGTCTGACATGCATCAACAGTTGAGTATATTTCATCTCCAATTCCAGTCAATATCAAATGAATCGCTTCTTTTTCTGATTCAAAATGAGCTCTGTTCTCAGGAGTCATATTCATAACTGTCTCGACTGTTGTTTGTTCAGGAACTGCTGGAGATCCTCTGTTGCAGGAACAGCTAGTGTTGTGACAATCGTTAGAGTGTAAGGACCTTTAAGAATGCACTTCCATAAGGCATCACCATATGGTCTTGTATCAATGTATCGTAAGAACCGTGATCGCCATTGTGCATATCGTCCTGTTGCAAGCATTGATGGACGATCCCTTGAATCAACTGCCATTATGTTGTTATGCATTTGATTGTCGGTTGTGGAAGTTACAATTGGAGTTGTCATGATGAATGATTTAAGAATTATGAAGTGAAAAATGATTGAAGGATCATAAGTGTTATGAAGTGTTGTGATTGAATCTGTGATTAATTGAAGGTAATTAATTTCCACGGGATTTTACAAGTCAAAGATTTAAACCGAGAAATTGAGTTCTTTCGCAGGATTTTACAAAATCGAGAGGAAACCGTGAAAAGTTAACTGTTGTTGTTAAAGTTTGTTGATTATGTTTGTTGTTGTTGATTAATTATCCTTGTAGCCCGAATTAAAGTCCAAAGTCCTTGTAATTAGTCCTTGAAGTTTGTTTGTCTTGATGTTATGTTTTGATTAAACGGTGATTTATAGATTCCCCAATTATGTCTTGATGTAAGGTCGAATTTTTTTTTGGGAAATTAGGGTTTCAAAACATGGGTTTTCAATGGACAAAACGCAGTCTTCTTTAGACAAAACGCAAGAATCTTGGGCAAACCTCAATGAGCAAAACGCAAAGCTCTAGGCAAAACGTAGGATCTTTAGCAAAACTCAGTGACTTTATGAGCAAAACGTAATGTGTCTTTGAGTAAAACGCAAGATTTTCTTGAGCAAAACGCAATGAGTTCTTTGAGCAAAACGCAATGAGTTCTTTGAGCAAAACGCAATGTGTCTTTGAGCAAAACGCAACGAACTTTAGGCAAAACGCAATGAGTTCTTTAGCAAAACGCAATGAGTTCTTTGAGCAAAACGCAATGTGTCTTTGAGCAAAACGCAAGATTTCTTTGAGCAAAACGCAATGAGTTCTTTAGCAAAACGCAATGAGTTCTTTGAGCAAAACGCAATGAGTTCTTTGAGCAAAACGCAGTCTTTTCTTGAAGCAAAATGCAATCTTTTCTTGAAGCAAAACGCAGTATTTTCTTGAAGCAAAACGCAATCTTTTCTTCAAGCAAAACGCAGTATTTTCTTGAAGCAAAACGCAATCTTTTCTTCAAGCAAAACGCAGTGATCTCTTTGAAGCAAAACACAGTCTTTTTATTAAGCAAAACGTAATCTTTTCTCTAAGCAAAACGCAATGAGTAAGGACAAAACGCAGTTGTACTTTTTTGTTTGTTTCTTGGCTAGAGAAAAAATGTGGACCACAAGTCACTTTCACACCGTATTTTTCTTGTCTTTAACCATAAAACGCAACCAATAACGATTCTTGTATACCTAAAACGCAACCAAGAAAAAAAAAATCCAAACTTGCGAATAAGCCCAAATCTCCCAACTAACTTATGAAATAAGCAAACCACTAACCTAAATAAGCTATTACAAGGATTCTAAACAAGAAAGTACAAGATATTCATCCAAAAACTTAATCAAACCACAAATTTGTGTGCTTATTTAAGCAATAAGCCACGAACTAAGCTTAAAGAGCTTATACAACCACGAAATTCAATCACTATCCACCCGACGTGACTGATACCAAATGTCGGTTGCCCGTAATCACTTCACTTCATTACTAGTTACACGAATTCAAGAAGAAAATAGAAGGAAATTAGAAGAAGTTTAGAGAGAGAAACAAGAGAGAGAAAATGAAAGAGAATGGTTGAATTAACTTGTAAGAGAATGTTTACGAATTGAACCAACACCTCTCTTCTTGGAGAGGGTATTTATAGGTAAGACTAAAAGGCTTGCATGCCTTTAGTAATTCTACGGGCCGGGCTCGGGTTTACTTGGGCTTTCGCCCGATACACGTGACCGATTAGATTACAAATAAGAGCCCGTTTACCCGTCTAGCCTAATACAACGTATATTAATTTAGTGACCGAGACCTAATATAATTATGAACGAACTTCCATTGTTCGACTCAATATTTTGAGGCTAACACTTTCATTTACCAAGCTTACCTTAGGAAGTTCCTTATGAGCTTCTATTTTGACAGGTGATGCAACAAAAGGTTTACTGGTAGGATTGTACATACGTAACCAGAAAGCTTGTTCAACCAACAATTCTTGTTGTGGAGTAAAATGTTTCCCAAAATCATCAGATAGTCTATTTAATTTTTCATAATCAATAGGTTTATGAGAAATGTTTTGTTAAATTTCCTCTGGATCCTTTTCTTTTTTAGACATTTTTGATCGACTCTCTTCTTCCAAAATCAATGTTTCCTCATCATCAATCATAGGCATAACATGTTTAGCAGATATAACAATACCATCATACAAGGTTGGTTTAATCCGCTGAGCTTTCTTAAGATAAAACGGCTTTTGATAACCTAGAGCTTGTTTGTGTATATTATCATAAAAGGCTCGAGGCTTTGTTAACATGTGCACTATTTGAGCAGATTGACCCACTTTGAAAATAATATTATCAAGTTCTTTTATCTTCTTTTCCAAATCTATTTCATTTTCCATATATTTATTTTCTTTTTCTTTAGATTCATTTTTGAAAACCATGAATGTTTGCAATAAACATTCCTTTTCTTTGATTTGTTTAGAAAGATTTTGCTCAAGTGAGTAAACTTGTTCTTTCAGTGCAAGCTTTTCTTTAATCATATCATCCATTTAAGAATCAATCATTTTTTCATGACTGCTTAAATTAATATTAAGACGTTATTCAAAAGTTTTGAATCGTTCTTTATATCTCTCTAGCTCAGCGGTTACAGATTCATTATTCTGTTCCTTATTAGCCTCTTCCTAATTATTTACAAGATTAATAATTTGTTCCAACATTTATTCAATCACAGATAATATCATTGAATCTTGTTGTGCCTACAAATTAGTATCTTGAACATTTGTCTGTTGTGTTTCTTGGCCAAATATTAAGATATGGATTGAATATTGCGTTTCATATGTATTCTCATTATCTATAAAATCCACAACTGGTGTTTGTTCAAAATCCTTCATTGCATGTACACCTTAATTTTCCATATCATTAAGATAGGTTTCAGAATGAGGTACCTCTGAGATAACGTCAGAACCATAGTTGGAAATGTTAGCCATGAGAATCGCTTTTGCATTTGAGATATCATCACAGTCAGAATGATAAGTATCAAGATCCTTAGTCTGAAAAACAACATTCATTGTGAGGGATGATTGTCTGAACTTAATCTGTTGGAATTCCTGGATCTGCAAGAAATGCGAGTTGTTCCTCATCCATTATTTTTCCATCTTCCTGAGCTTCTGCTAACATTGCTTTCTCCTTATACCACACTGCATTCCTTGTTCGCTTAGGCTGAGTGCATTGCCTAGCCATATATCCTTCACCTTGGCAGTTGTAGCATTTAACAACTCTTGCCTATCTACTTGTAGTATTTCCCCTTGAACTAGTAGCATTGCCTTTATAAGTATTACCAGAATAATTTTGCCCTTGTCTCCCTTGAACTTGTTGTACTATAACCCTGCCATCTTGAATAGTGGCTTGGTTTCTTGGATCAGAGGAAGTTCTAAGTTGATTATTGGTAGAAAGGAACCTTGAAGAAGCTACAGCTGTTAGAAAAGCCATTGCTTTATTAAGACAAGCAATTGGATCATCTCTAAGAGAAAACACAGGAACAACAAAACCTGAGTCTACAAACGGTGACTCAGTCATAAGTTGTGTAGGAGCTTGAGGTGATTGATAAGCAACTTGTGGAATTACTTGAGGAACAGTTGAGGTTTGATGATTCATTTGAGACTGAAATATATGTGATGGTGGACTGTATGAATGATTGAATTGAGTTTGTGATGGATAATGAGATGAGTAATGTTGATTGGGTTGAATTGATGCATGTTGTGATGGTGAAAACTATTGTGATGGTGAAAACTATTGTTGAAGTTAAGGATTGTTGTAAGGAGATTAATAAGTGTTGAAGTGAGGTGGTATCATCTGCTGATTTGCAACGAATGCAAGTGGATCTTGATTGCGCTCACGCATAATACAGTCTTCATTTGCATAGAGTTCGTGTTGTTCAAGATATGCATGAAGTTGATCAAAGTTGGAGGTATGCAAATCTTTAACAAGCTTGACATCAGTCACAAACTTACTCCATTCAGGTGGAAGACTGTTTAAGAACTTGGTATTAACTTGAAATTGATCCATTTTCATCTTGTAGATGTTCATATCATTAATCAGCTGAGTAAATCACAAGTAATATGCATGAAGTGATTCCTCCTTGATGTGAGTAAACTTATCAAATGCATCACACAGCTTACATTCTCTTTTATGTTTTATCAAAGATATACCTTGCATCAGTAATTGAACTCTCTCCCATAAATCTTTAGCAACTCTGTGATGATTCACAAGTGAATAGATATCAGCAGGAAGACCTTGAAGAATGATATTGGTAACTTTTATATCACAATCAGCTTGAATTTTCTTAGTAGCAGATAATTCAGCATATTTCTTCGTTTTGATAACTCCATTGTCTTCAACTCTAGGCCAAATGAGAGGACCATTTTCAACTAATTCAAGTATCATTATTCCGTGCTCTCTATTTTGCATGTATAATTTCATTCGATGTTTCCAAGAATCATACTGGTCTTTGTCCAACATAGGTGGACGATTGTCAGCACCGAAGAGTATCATGTACTCAGCAAGAGTATTCTTTTGTCCAAGTG
>BQNB010123428.1:0-17705 GCA_026074375.1 Tanacetum coccineum
ATGTTTTTTCGTGTGTGCCCCCAATAGGCTCACACACCTCTAGTTGTGATCGAGCTAGTCCAACTACCATATAATCCAACAATTTTAATATATTAGTTTTAGGTAATCCACAAAATGATTCTTTTATTTGTTATTGACAAACAAATTAATCATCTAACTATAAGGTATACATTTGTTTTCCAGAAAAGAACTAAAAGTATAAATATGTTTTTTATGAGATCATACTTGGTGTTTTTCATGTTTGGTTAGCTTTGCCAATGAATATTTAGTATTGAAATATTTTATGTGACTATATCGTGGTTGTAATCAGGTGTCAATTCAGGTTGTTTGATTCTTATATATTCTAGCTTTTTGCTAATCTTTTAGTATAAATTTGGCATGAAAAAATACATAAAATAAAACTATAGATGGAGAAGGGTGTTGCGAAAGTTGTCCATTAGATAGAGGTATTAGTAAAATAACTAACGATTATTAATTACTTTTTTGTAACATTCTTGAATTCAAAGCCGAAAATACAAGCATGCATGTCTGACTTTTCCCTGTATGGATAGGTTGGTGAAAGAGGAGTTCAAGTGTCTGGTGGGCAAAAGCAAAGAATTGCAATTGCCCGTGCAATAATCAAATCGCCTCGTATCCTTCTGTTGGATGAGGCAACAAGTTCACTTGACACAGAATCAGAGAGAGTAGTACAGAAAGCTCTTGATCGTGCAGCTGCCGGTCGAACCACCATTGTCATTGCTCATCGCCTTTCCACAGTAAGAAATGCAGACGTGATAGTGGTGGTCCAGAATGGAAAAGTGGTTGAGTCAGGACCCCATGATGACCTCATTCAACTTGAAAACGGATTCTACACATCACTAGTTCGCCTCCAAGAGACCAAGAATAACAGTGAAGCCACAAATATTCCCTACCCACCAGGACATACATTTTTCTCCTCGTCTTTTGATGTCCACAACCATAGCAACAATCAGAAATCGACGGTGATTGGGTCGAGCTCTGCAAACTTAATTAACAGCAGTAAAGGCGACAAATTTTCCTCACACCCAGACAAAAAACTTCAAGTGCTGCCGTTCAAAAGGATTTTAGCCATGAATGGTCCTGAATGGAAGCAAGCATTGTTTGGGAGCATGGCTGCAGTTTTATCTGGAGCAGTTCAGCCACTTTTTTCTTTCTTAATGGGGTCAATCATAGCAGTGTATTTCTTGGAGGATAAAGATGAGTTAAATCACAACACGATGATTTATGCATTGTGTTTTACTGGTTTGGGAGTTTCCTCGATGGTAATCAACATCATCCAGCATTACAACTTTGCAGTCATGGGTGAGCACTTAACGAAGAGGGTCAGAGAAAAGATGTTGTCAAAGATACTCACCTTCGAAATTGGTTGGTTCGACCTGGAAGAAAATTCAAGTGGAGCTATCTGTTCCAGGCTGGCAACTGATGCCAATGTGGTATGGTTTCCTTTATTCGTTTGTTATGCAAAGTCGCCAAAATAACCTTACATGCTAGATGGATGACATTGATAAAAAGTTTTCCACGCTTAAAATGGTTTTTCGTATTTATATTGCTTAGTTGCATAACGTCATTCATTTATTCTTGGATCAAAGGTTCAGTAGAAGATATATCTTTATCTGTGGCTAGCATTTAATGACTATCCACAATTCGTCAATAAAAGGACCATTCCGTGACTAGATAGTCTAGATAGAAGTCTTCACAAAGCTTTGTCATTAAGTTTTCACTAGCAGTACTTATGCCACCAGACATTTTTAATTTAGAATAGCCGTGAAGGTTAGTAATGACTATAAATTTTCCCACCCATAAATAATATATGGCGTAATCGTTAGTTATGAAAATGTAATCTGATTTGATAAATGTTGTGACCAAAAGTGACCAACTAGATTTTGGATACTAATCAGTCACAGTCACCAGCTTTACACTAAGTTCGCCGCTGTTGATACTATTCATGTAGTGACTTCTTGTTTTTAATTTGTTACCTCAAGAGCTTAGATTAACTGACAAAATAGTATGTCAACAATGTTTTGGTAGGTACGTTCGTTGATGGGAGATCGAAGTTCACTTCTGATTCAAACAATCTCCGCTGTAACTGTTGCCTGCACAATGGGGTTAGTTATCGCATGGAAATTGGCATTGGTTGTGATGGTGGTTCAACCAGCTATTATAATATGCTTCTATTGTAAAACTGTTCTATTAAAGAACATGTCACGAAAAGCCATGAAATCACAAGTTGAAAGTAGCAAGCTAGCAGCGGAAGCTGTTTCAAATCTGCGTACAATCACTGCGTTTTCATCTCAGATAAGAATCCTAAAAATGCTTGGAGAGACCCAAAAAGAGCCAATGCGTGAAAGTATTCGACAAGCATGGTATGCTGGATTCGGGCTCGGGTTTTCTCAATGCCTAACGGGTTGTGTTTGGGCTTTAAGCTACTGGTATGGTGCGAAATTGATTAGCGAAGGCCAACTTGATGCAAAAGCATTTTACCGTACGTATTTGATCTTAATAAGCACTGGAAGAATCATTGCGGAAGCTGGAACCATGACGAATGATCTGTCCAAAGGGTTTGATGCCGTGAAGTCTGTGTTTGCCATATTGGACCGTTGCACCTGTATAGAGCCTGAAGAATCTGATGGTATCAAACCCAACATCATTACAGGCCATGTGGCAATATGTGATGTTCACTTCGCGTATCCTGCTCGGCCTGACATAAAGATTTTCAGAGGGTTCTCCATCAATATCGTAGCGGGGAAATCGACAGCATTGGTTGGTCAAAGTGGGTCCGGGAAATCAACCATAATTGGGCTAATTGAACGTTTTTACGACCCGGTGAAAGGTGTTGTGGAAGTGGACGGAAGAGATATAAGGTCTTACCATTTAAGAACTCTAAGGAAATATATTGCACTAGTGAGTCAAGAGCCAGCCTTATTCGCTGGTACTATACGTGAAAATATCATATATGGGGTTTCCAAACAAGTTAGTGAATCAGAGATCATAGAGGCCGCAAAGGCCGCCAATGCTCATGATTTCATAACAGTTTTGAAAGATGGGTATGATACTTGGGCTGGTAATCGAGGGGTACAACTCTCTGGAGGACAAAAACAACGCATTGCTATAGCCCGTGCCATACTGAAAAACCCCACAATTTTGTTACTAGACGAAGCCACTAGTGCACTAGATAGCCAGTCAGAGAAATTAGTGCAAGATGCGCTCAACCAAATGATGGTGGGGCGCACAAGCGTGGTTGTGGCTCATCGGTTGAGCACCATACAAAGTTGTGACACAATTGCTAGCAAAAGGGCCAACTGGAGCTTACTACGCCTTGGTTAGTCTTCAAAAATACCAATAGCCTAGTTATATTGATCATACAACGGACTGATGATATATGGTGAATAGCTTTGCGTTATAACTGGTAGACCGCAAGTGATGAAGTTAAACAAAATCTCTTTATCTTTGCAACAACCTACCTGGACTTAGGAAATGAATTTATAAACAAAAGCAATACCTACATATAATGGTTACAGTATTGTACCTTCAGCTAATTTATTACTCTTGTTATGATTACGCAGCACAAACCACAATCGATATTGTTAAGTTGAAGCCAAAACGAATTAAATCATTAAACTTGACTCGATTGAATTAAGTCATAATTAACCAAGCCCGAGCAGTTTGCAATTTCCATAATCGAAAGAATTAGTATGAGCTTTGATTATAATATAATAAGCCGAGCCGGCCTAAAACAAGTAAATCATGGTGTTCTGCTTTTTGCTACATATTTCATTCCTACAAACAACGATATACATATTAAATGGCATGGTACCACACAAAGCAACGGAATATCAAATATGTAGTTTTTGTCGTATCTTAATCCTTTAGCGGTATGCAATGATAATCGGTATTTAACGGTTTACCGATTTGATAGTTCTAAAAGAATAAATGTGTGTTTAAATTTCTGTAAAATATATTAATACAAATATCGGTATCCATAATTATATTCATTTAAACTTAGTAAAAATTGAATGTTTATGATAAAGTTTACAACTATAAATTTGTATTATTGTAAGTTTGTAACATTCAATTTAATACTAAAGTTTAATGTGTTATCAATGTACATTATAATTTATAATAGTGTAGAATTTAATTATATGAATTACTAAATATAGTAAGATGTGTAAGCTTAAAAAATTAAGCCTTCTATTTATAGAAGTCCCAAATGCATTATAGATTATAGATATAGATTATAGATAATATGGGTTGTATCAAATGAATACTTGTGTATCCATCCTACGTCGAAGATCAGATATACACTAGCTCTTTATAATATTAAACGGGTGTGTTTGACAACAACTTTTTGAGAGCCCCTTAGGAGCTTCAAGCTGTTTTGAGAAAAAAAGTATTTACTAGAAAAAGCTTTGTTTGGTAAATATAAGGGTATAAGTGAAGCTTTAGTTTAACTAATATGGGCTAATTGTATTTGGGTTTTGCTAATGACAACCTTAAGGGTGTGTTTAGTTGTTGAGTTTCCCAGAAAAGTTTTCTTAGAAACACAGAGAAAACAGAAAACATGTTCAAAATGAGTGTTTTCTGAAATTCCTCTACTAAAAACAGAAAACCTGTTTTCTCCTATCATAACTATGATTCAGAGAACTTGAATTTGAAGTTCTTCAGTTTTCAAAAGGTTCCCTGGAGAAAGAAAAGTTACTCCGTTCTTAAGAAAACTAGAGAAAGAAAATTAAGAAAACTTTCCTGTAACTAAACGCACCCTAATGTTGTGGTTAAGAAAAAATTCAACCAATCACAATCAAGTATCAATTGTTTATTAACTAATTCCGAAATTCTCTCCATTTTTTTCGAGATTATCACCCAATCAAAATTATTCATAGGTTGTATTGTAATAAAAAATATTTGCTTAACGACAACCCTTAGGGCTGTTGTTAGTATTTCCCAATAAATTAACATAAGTATGTCATCTCCTTGGGATAATAATTGATTGAAAATACTTGAAACTTGCGTTATATGTGTTTGTCTAGAGATTTGCAAGAGAACTTCAGTTTTATCTTAGAGTTAATTGCATAAATCGTCCCTATGGTTTGTGGGGTTTAACGAAAATCGTCCCTAGAAACTTTTTTAACGGATCATCTCACTGTGATTTTGACCCGTATCGGGTTTGGTCCCTTGACCACTAATTCTGTTAATTTGACTGTTTGAAATAACCAAAATACCCTCACTACAATCACCTCCTACCTTCTTCATCTTCTATCATCTTCTACCACTTCATTTTTTTCTATCATCTTCTTCCACTTCATTTTTTCCAACAATATTTTAATAACTTCGAACCCAAAAAAGTTACCTAGATTAAAAATACACCAAACCACAAAGTTTAAACCTTAATCCATTATAATAAAAAAAATCAACAATTCCCTATGATCCAAAAGGAAAAATAATCGTGATCCATATGTTAATAAAAATCAGCTTCCGAACATGCTCATAAATGAATCCCAAGAAACCCATATCAAATCAACAATCAAAAACATAAAACAATTGTGAATAAAAGAAACAAGATAAAAGAATTAGATGGGCAGAAAATCACGGACACATGAACTTATATGCCTACACAACCACATTTAATAATTGATTTGACAAAGAATACAAAATTTTGTTTGTGTAAAAATCAACAAACCGTTAAGGGTGTGTTTGGTACCAAGCGTTTGAGAGCGTTTTGGAGCAACTAGCGACAAGCAACTAACGGTTTAAATATAATGCTTGTTTGGCAATGAGCAACTAGCGGTTGAATTGTGTGGAACCGCTCTTATTCAAAACGCTCATTCAAGAAGCATTTAGATCTAGCCGCTAGCGTTTGGCTCTCAAATGGCATATATGCCCCTTTTAATTATTTAAATAACTTTTATGTTAATGTGTATATGTCTTAATACGTCATTTTACACTTTATAATTACAGCTACAACTATGTTACCAAACACTTTTATTTAACAAACAGCTACTACTCATAACTACACTACCGCTTACTGCTTCTGCTACTGCTTCATTTTATGTAGAAAACAATATATGAAATGACGTAATTACCCTTTAATTTGATTGTAACTTTATTGGGTTAACGGTCAAACTAACGGAAATATTGGTCAAGGGACCATTTTCGTTAAATCTGACAAACCACAGGGACGATTTATGTCTCTTTATCTTATATCAACAATCATATACAGTAAAAAAGAGTATATTGGGTTTTCTATATAATACCACCCGGCCCAGCTCATTTATGTTGTAGTTGGTTTAGGCCGACCCCACACAAACCTCCTCCCCTATTTATGTTGTACTTGGTTTGAGCCGATCGCTTTGACACAAACCTCGTCAGGTTAGGGTATCGTTTTTACAAACCTTCATCAGGTCAGGGTATCGTTTTTACAAACCTCCACCAGTTTCTCTTTCACCCTCAGTCCAACACAAAACCCACACATCATGGCACAACGAGTGAACAATACGACAGATGAAGTTCCTGAAGTTCCTATAGGAGGAAACTTTTTTTGGTTTGTTATAATTCTCAGGCTTTAGCATTTTTACAACTTTATATTTCCCTATTTTAAAATTCTTGTTGATTGAAATTCAAACAAATTAGTGTGTTCTATATAGTTTTACTTGTTGGATTGCCATTATTAAAGAGTTTAATTATTTTAATTTATTTCCATATCATTCAGGCAAACTGATGGATTACCAGAGGTAAGAATGGCTGTGATTTTTGACGAGCATGGAGAAATCTTTCTCCTAAACGAACACGCACATAGGGTATGCTGGGCACACGAGACAAGAGTGTCATCCTACAGAAGGTACCTAGCCAAGGAGGTTGTTGATTACATCGACTTTCATCCGAATAAGAAGCTTCTATTTCATCATACCCCTAATGCAGACCCCAAGGTAAAACATACTCTTATATATATATATATATATATATATATAGTGGCGGAGCCAGGATCTTGGCATATAGGGGGCAAAAAAAATTTCTTCGAAAACAGCTCGAAAAACCGCAGCTTTTTAGTAGCGTTTTAGCAGTTTTTAACAGTTTTTTAGCAGCTTTTAGCAATTTCTTAGGTAGTTTTTCAATAGCTTTTTGATATTTAAGCAGCCTTATCTGGGGCAATTTGAGTTTTAGGATGGGGGCAAGCTAAAAATAAAAATAAGATCATAAAAATACAATTTTTGCACTAAAAAAAAATTCGCCAGTTTATCGGGGGCAACGGCCCCCTACCTAGTACATGGCTCCGCCCCTGAGTACGAAGTGATAAGTCTTACAACCTGGCTTATTTTTCTATGAATCCAAAAATATAAATATAATATATAAATATATAATATATATATATATAAATATCAAGGATAAAAAAAGAAATTTTTCAAGTTCCTTAAAAAATTCTGAAAAAATTCCACAAGATCGTGTATGTTGGTGCATGAAAAAGTTGTGAAGGAAGTTTTTCGAGTTTTTATATGTTTTTTTAATGCACAAAAAAAGAAATTTTGATAGCACAAAAATTTTTGATGCACAAAACTTGTTATAGTTTGATGCGCGATAAAATTTTGATGCAAAAAGTCAAAAGAAGTTGGGTACAAAAATGAATTTTTGATGCACAAAAAGACGATTTAATGCACGAACTTTTTTTTTTTGGCAAAACTATCCACTTTAAAAAAAACTTCCTTCACAAACTATTTTATGCACCAACAGGAGGAATTTTTTTTCAGAATTTTTTAAGAATTTTTAAAAAAAATATTCTTTTTATTATTCTCACGAATATTTTTATTTTTATTTGATCTTTATCATATATATATATATATAGTACAACGGTTAAGGGTGTCAACAGGGAAGTTTGGATCAAAACATGATTAGACCCATTATTGATCCAACTAAATGGATCATGATACGACCCATGACCCAACTGAAATAAATAGTTGGATCATGATCCAAATTGACCCATTTAAATTTTAATTTTGGATGTCACGCGATACATCTTAAAAAGTGCATGCTATAGTTGATACACAAGATAAATGTTTTAAACATATTTTAGGCACTAGTATATTTTTTCATAATAGAGTATTTTTCTTTAGCATGGTAAAACAATTGTATTTTGACATAATCTTTTGGACCTTTTGAAAACTTCGTTTAGCTATAAATTAATTGGTCTGTGCACTACACATTAAGGATGTAGGATACATGTTGAAATTGTATAAGGTGCATTTTACTATAATGTCATTTTTGAATTACGATTTAGATTATCTTTCATGATTCAATGTTAAAGTTAACTACAAATACCATGACATGTTTTTTCCATATTTTAACTTTAAATGGGTGGATCCAGGCGGGTCATGGGTCGACCTGTTGAAATTTTATAAGGTGCACGAGTAAGTGTTTATAGGCTTATTTTTTTGTACTATAATGTCATTTTGAATTACAATTTAGATTATCTTTCATGATTCAATGTTAAAGTTAACTACAAATACCATGGCATGTTTTTTCCATATTTTAACTTTAAATGGGTTGATCCAGGCGGGTCAACCCAGGGTCATGGGTTGACCTGTTGAAATTGTATAAGGTGTGACAAGCCTAACAACGGTAATTTAGACACTTTTAATGGCGGTAGGCTAACAATTCTTTTTCACAGGTTTTCTCCTTTGACTCAAATGAGGAGGATGATCTTGAAAGAAGGCTCAAAGTAGTTTACCCTGCTGGTAAAATCGGCGTCGTATGCAAAACTTCTAAACTTACACTTAACTATAAAAGCGGTAAGGAAATCACAAACCAATTGGAACCGGAGTTCACGATACAGAGGCATGACTACGAGATCAGATTTTCTTCATGGGAACCTGCCACAATTCGATGGGAGTTACATTTTTCCAAAATTGAGGCAATTTTCCCAAATTCTGAGTGCCCTTGCATGGTTCATCAGTCACGAAGTGTAGATGAGTTTCTTGCCTTATGCAATAGGTTTGAGATAAAGAAGCTTCCCCGTGGGAGAAATGTTGATGATTATGTGTGGATGAATCGCTATCGGTTAAATAAGATTTTCTTAAAGGACGAACAATGGATGGAAAACAAAACGGATTGTTTCTACGAGGGCTCGTCGGCAGAGCTTAGGAGGTTTGTTAAGACAGGGAATGTGCTTCATAACATAAAGACTTTGAGGAATTTACCATACGCTTGTAGTATCATTCGCTTCTTCGGATGGCAAGAAACGGCTGATTACTACTTTCTCGCTACCGAAAAATGCGAATGGACTTTTGAAAGTTATATCACTATGACGAAAAATACTTCAAAGCCATTTCACTTGGATATCGTGAGGTATTTTCTGATTTTTTTTAAACATATTTGTTAAATTGAGTTATTTCACAAGGTAATTTAATCTACTTTGTTAAGCGCAGAGATCTAGCAAAAGAAGTTTATGGCTTAAAAGCAAAGGGAATTGATCATGGTGATCTTACTCCAGGAAACGTGTTTGTGAGGAATGGCCATAAACCAAAGCTAGGCTTGCCCAGTTTTATGACACAAAGTGATAAAAGTAAGTGAGTATTACGCAAATTTCAGTCATTTTCACATTTTTTACGTTTCCTAATTGTAACATCACTTTTTATTCTTGTTTATTTATGGCAGAGAATAATAGAGAAACAAACCTACCGAGTCTCGGCAAACTTATACTTCTATATACAAGTGAGGGTGCATACGAGTTTGATATTAAAGCGGGTGTGACACCTAAAGAACTCAAAATGTGCAAGAAGCCAGAAGTGCGTAATTTGATCGAGAAGTTGACGGGTCTCAGGTACAACACCTCCTAACTAGACACTCTTGCTCTAAAATAGTAGACACCTTTGGGATTGCTTATTTTTTTTTCTTTTTGTATTTTTGAGTGAAATAATCATTTTTTTACATGCATAGAAACTTCTTGTTTTAAAGTGCTTTTTTGAGAAGAAAATAAATTATAGTACTTTATTACTCTATAATCTAACTTAAAACCTTTTAAAAATAATTTTATATGATTACTTTTAATAAAATATTATTTGTTCCTTTATTATTGCGATGTATCCAAACACACTATTTACATTAGTACTTATTTGTAATTGGAAAAAATAAGCTATCTCGAACACTGCTGAATCGACTATTGCTTTTTGAAAAAAGCTTGCCAAAACTTATATGCTAGATTTAGGGTAAAAATCATGATATGAAATAGTAACCAAGTTTGAGTTTTGTTTCAGTTTACCGAAACTTCAAATATGCCTAGAATATAGTAGCTTTTTATCCGATTTGCCTTTTGTTTTATCGTTGTACCTTTTTCCTTTTATATAGATGTAAAAAGGTATAATTTGATTGGCTTAAGTGCACATTTCGAGCTCATTCGGTTAAAAAGTTCGCAATTCTTTTTCCTGTTTCTATATTGTCGGTGTTATATATTTCATGATTTTTACCCTAAATCTCATTCGGTTAAAAAGTTTGCAATTCTTTTTCCTGCAGTCCTCCCAAGAATATCTATGAGTTTCTTCTACAACCCTGTTTCTGGGACACACACACAACCATTCAGTTCATCATCACCTTCAGTAACTTTTTAGAGGGAGAGTGGGAAAGCTCTTGGGCTAGAAGAATAGTAAATGAATCATTCATTAAAGATGATCAAGTGTTTACAGGAAGATGGGATAATTGCGGCTTGTATGAAGATTTTGTGGATGAAAGGGTTGCGGCGAGACCTGTTACCTCCCAGCCATATGATTTTACACAAGGTTGTAGCCTTGTGCGAATTTTTCGCAACGCCTTTGGTCATCATGACGAAATGAGCGACGATGTTCGCAAAGTTGTTGGCAAAACCAAGGCAGAGATGTTGGTATATTTTCTTAAAAAGTTCCCAAATCTTTTGATGACCTTGCACACCCAAGGGGTAGAGATTCTTAAATCCAGAAAAGTGGCCCCTAATCTAAGAGTGTTCTATCAGGGGTTTATGATGACCCAACACTAGTATGGATTGCTAAGGCTATTGCGAGTGAATGCCAGGCCAACTTCATAAGCATCAAAGGTGTCCTGAATTGCTTACAATTTGATTTGGTGAGAGTGAGGCCAATGTTCGTGAAATTGAACTCGACTCTATTGCAACACAGGTTTGTTGATTTTGTTATAGTGTAGTAATTTCACTACTTGTTACTTTTATGGCGACTAACAATGTGTCATATTATGCCCACAACTTGTATGGATCAGACATATTTGGTTAGATTTTTGAGTCAGCCTTGAATTCATTTTCTGTGAGATGATGTGTAACCGCTAAAAGTTTTAAGCGAGTACGATTACTACTTGGATTGGCAATTATTAGATTGATTTAAATACGATCAAAAATATAAGTTGGCATTGTTTGGTAATCAGTATAGTACAATCGTGTGTTGGTTGAAATTCCTATAATTGTTCAAAGGATCCAGATACCCATTGGATCTGGTTTTGGCACAAAATAAAGCTAATTAAGAGCACTTATGATTAAAGTCAACTCAAAATCAGCACCAAAAGAATCAATGTTTAAACTTTAAGTGCGTGTTTGGTATGGGGTAATGGGAATGGAGGAATGATTACTTCCGTTTGCTATATTTAAATCGGAATTAAATACCGGAATGAAATATGAATATGTAGTCTTTCCCATGAGAGGTAAGAGAGGTGTCTTTCACCTCATTCCTCCCAAGACGTCATCTCACATGGTTTGGTGGTATAGAGTTGACACACAACGACCAATCCTTAAAGACCACTCTTTCTTTTAAGGATGCCTAACCGTTGCACCGATCATTTGATATTTGTAAATTTTGGTCAATAAAATATTTTTTTTATTGTTCTTTATATTTTAAGTTGGGGCTATATGCATAAAAAGGTATAAAACTTATTTTCATTTTCTAATTGAGGTACTCACCTTAATTTTTGTCAATTAGCTTTGGGAAAGCATTACCTTTACAACACGTTTCACGCCATATCATTTTTATATTATACGTTATTTTACGTTTTTAACGTAATTTTACGTTTTATTACGTTATTATACGTTTTCATCCGTTTTATATGTATATGTTTTTATAAGTTTTTATACGTTTCTGAACGTTCTTATATGTTTTGAACGTTTTTTTACGTTTTCATATTTTTTATACATTTTCATATGCTTCGAACGTTAATATACGTATTTGAACGTTTTCATCCGTTATTATACGCTATAATATGTTTTAATACGTTTTCTCCGTTTTTATACGTTTTTGTCCATTTTTATACGTTTTTGTACGTTTTTAACGTTTTCATACGCTTTTTAACGTTTTAATACGTTTTCTTACCTCTTGATACATTTTATTCGTTTTATACGTTTTTTTACTTTTTCATACGTTTTTATGCGTTTTTTTTTACGTTTTTGGACATTATTACACGTTTTCATCCATAGAAAAACGTAAACAAAACATAACATACATACATAAAAACGTACACAAACGTATAAAAACGTAAAAGAAGTATGAAAACGTACAAAAACGTAAAAAAACATATAACACAAACGTATAAAAACGTACATAAACGTATAGAAACGTAGAAAAACGCAAAAAGTATAAAAACTTACAAAAACGTAAAAAAAACATGCAAAAATGTGCACAAACGTATAAAAACGTACACAAACGTAGAAAAACGCAATAAGGTATGAAAACGTTCAAAAACGTATAAAATATAGGTACTGTTTCGGCACATATCATATGCCAGAAGGAAATATAGGTACTGTTTTGAGAAAGCATAGAACAGAAACATGAAATCTACCCAGGATATCTACTCACGGGTGACCCAATGGGTAAAAGCTTGTAATCGCATGTAACTAAAATGTGAGATGCCTCGAGTTCAGTTAATGTAGATGCTAAAAAAATAAAGAAAAAATCCTGAAGTGGCCACGTCAACCTTCCCGAAAAGGTGAAGGCTTTCACACGGTTTGAGTATGTGTGATGGTGGACTCAAATGTCGTGAATTAGTTGGTGAGAAGATCAAAATCTATGGTTGCCTAAAAGAAAAACAATACTCACATAATTTGTTTTTTTGACGGCAAAGAAATATTTATATATAAAATATAATTGCTACTGGCAAGGCGCTAGAAGAAAAAACAATACAAACTAGAATAAAACACAAACAACATAAACTAGACTCTACCCAAGGCTTTACTGTGAGGACTACAAAAGGGATGAAAATACTCTTGCCAATTAAAGAAAACCCGAGACAAGAGATAAATCCCCACTCACGGAGGCCCAGCCACCGGTTTTCACTCCGTAGTGATTTTGATGTAGACCCAAACAAGCTCTGAGGAAATGAAACAAAATAGAAACGATGAAGCAAAAGTACCAAACATAAACAAAAGGCCTCAAACTAGTTCTCCAACCACTAGGTCTAACTAGTTCTCCCACTAATTTTCCAACTAGTTCTTCACATAATTTGTGTAACAAATCTGACATCACTGCTAGCAAAGGTAGGTTCTCTGATTTGTAATTCAAGTAATGAATATAAAATACTCTTTTTATGTTTTAAAAGAATACGGGTACAAAGATCCCATGAATGATAAATGGAAATGAAGTATTGCTAGGAATTCGGTTTTTAGTAAAGTGACGATCATTATTGATCTCATGAGTCTTTGTAATAGTTAGATAATATTATGTAATAATTAGTAAGCTAACCGGGCCGGCTTATAGAAAGTCCAAGGAAAGCTCAGCCCGGCCCATATCTTGTAATTATATAAACTCTTTTCACACATGGAGAGGGTGTTGGTTGAATACATTTTCTCACAATCTTGTGTGTGTTTTTGTGTGTGTTCTCTCATCCACTCTCTCTCTAACTTTCTCTCTCTAAGTTACTAAGCATGTGTGAAATACCAATTCCTTCAATTGGTATCATCACCATGGTTTGATCTTGGGACAATAAGATCTTTAGGTGCCGTTTGGTTGTAGTATATTGAGGGGAATTCATGACATTTCCATTTTAATTGCCCATAAATATTGTGTTTGATAACAAAAATGGGGGAATTTAAAATTTCATGAATTGCCAAAATGAAGAAAATTAATATGGCTTCAAAAAGTGAAGAATTTTCATTACTTGGAAAAAAAAATTATATACTTTTTTTTCTAGTTGTTTTTGTTCTATTTTTTCTTGGTTTGTTGTTTTTTTAAATCGAAGGATATTCATCACTTTAGTCGGGTCGGGTTAGTCACGTTCGGGTCGGGTCAAGGTCGAGTCAAGGTTAATAATGTCATACCCGAAACCGACCATATTTGAAATCGGGTTAGTAGGATTCGTGTCAATTCGGATCGGGTCAACTCGGGTCGGGTCTGTACAGGTTCAAGTCAAATCGGGTCGGGTCCGTTCGGGTTTGGGTCAACTCAAATATGAGTAAAACGTAATGAAATTGATTTTTTTTTATCACCGTTTATATAGAGAATTTATAAAATTTATTTTAGAAAGATATTTAGTTGGGTCAATCGGGTCGACTCGAAACCGAGTTACCAAAAATTTTAACCCGATACCCGACCCTATTTAGTATTCGGGTTACTCGCGTTGACTCGAATAAATTTTACCCGCGTAACCCGACCCGAATAGGCTTAATCGGGGTCGGGTCGGGTTTTTTTGACACCCTATATGTCCCTCCCTAAAAAAATCAATAATAAACAAAATGATAGATTTTAAAAAATTATAAAATTCTGTCAACCAAACGTCCGTAGACATTTTAAATTCTGGAATTTTAAATTCTCAAAAAATTAAATTTCCTAGAATTTCAAATTCCATAATTTCAAATTAATGAACCAGTTTTTGTTGTGGTTTTGAGCTTATTGTATACGACATATTTGAAAAATATTTCATTCGGATGAAAATGTTTTTAATTTGTGGTTTTATGTATTTAAACGCACAACCTCTTTTTTTCTTGCAAAACTATAGGAAAACAGTTGTATTCTTTCTGGTTATTCAGTTTTTTTTGGCTTATTTACGTTCCAAACGAGCTTATTTTTCATGCTTATTGAGGAAGCTATCTGTGGTGTATAAGTACTCATTTCAAGCTTATTCAAAGCTTTTTCTGGGCGTATTCGTTTGGGAGGTACACGGTTCAAAGGACAAGGATGGTTTTTGTTCGCATCTGTTAAGGTAAAGAAGACAAGCAAGGAAGATAGTACATTTTGGAGTTTTGTAGAACCGATCTATCAAGTCTTTGCAAACCGATCTATTGTCAAGTCTTTGCAAACTGATCTATTGACAAGTCTTGTGGAACCGATCTATCGTCTACCAAGCAACCGATCTATCAAGAGCAAGCACAAACCGATCTATCAAGAAGCCTAGTAGGAACCGATCTATTGACAAGTCTTTGAGAACCAATCAAGCAACAACTTGTAGCAACCGATCTAACAACTCCTTAGAAGGAACCGATCAATCAAGATATAGTTGCAACCGATTTAACAATAAAACAAGGGCAAACTTTACCCGTTTTAAGTCGTTTTCGGTTTCGAGTGTCGGTTAATTACGGGACTTATAATCTATACCATTACGATCGCGATCTTGCTACGATCATCGTGTTATATTTGGTTTTTACCAACGATAACCGTACCATTCCGCGAGATCATAAACTAGAATCGTTCCATTTCTATTCATTTTGAAACGTAGAAGACAACTAAAACGAGGGAAATTTTTTAATTACTCCCTTCGTCCCACATTAAGTGTGTCCACTTGACTTTTTCAAAGTCTTTTTTCTTCAACTTTGACCTTAATGATTTCTTCTTATATTATATGATATTTGATGCAAGATATATGAATGGATAGAGTTTTGAATATATTTTTCGTTGGTAGAATTTTCGTTTAATATTATATAACACAAACAAAAATATTTATGGTCAAAGTTGAGGAAAAAAGACTTAAAAGATTCCATTGTGGACACTTAATATGGGACGGAGGGAGTAATAAACTAAAATTGAAAAGTGACACATGCAGCCCCTGAAGTTCAAGACTAATTCACAACAAGTCCTTTTCTAGTTTATTAACCCTTTCAGTTGAAATTGAATTACACCGTTGGTCCTTATTACTTATAAATCAGCCATTAAGTCTTTCAAAGTGAATTGTACTTGCACTGTTAGTCCTTATTTGAGTTTTAATCAACCGTTACTCATTTTAAGTTGAAAGTTTGTGCACCGTTCATCGTTTTCGCTCATTATTCGTCAACAAAAGCTCAAGTTCTTCAACAACAACAACGATTTCACAACAATTAATCATTACTTCACGGTTTTTTCTTGATTTTGTAAAATCCCGCGAAAGATTTAATTCTTTTCTCGGTTTAAATCATAGATTTGTAAATTCCCATGAACTTTAATTGATTTCAAACCACTACAACAATCACTTAATCTACAAAAGGTCCACAAATTTGATTTCACACATCAATTACTTCAAAATGTTTAACATGAATGAAAGAGTTTACAATCCGCAATCACAAATTCAAAGTCTTTCTCATCAAGTTTCAATGTTTCATCCACAAGCTTCTCAAGTGGTTTATCCTCAACCATCAATGATTCATCTACAATCATATCAAGTGATTCATCCTCAATCATATCAAGTGATTTATCAACAAACATCTCAAGCACCAGCTGTTTCTCTACAATCATCAACAAATCCTATACAAGTTGATTCAAGCCTTGTTGTACCATACCTTCTTCCAACTGATGATCCATTTGAATGTTTACACAAATATTTGACATTCATGAGTACCATACTTGCTTTAAGTTACCCATCATCCAACAATCAACTAGAGACTTCGTCAAATCCAATGCACCAAGTTGCTATGCCAGAACGACAGACTCTGAGTTATGTGGGTAATTGTTCAATGGGTAATGATCATATAGCAAGGCCGTATACTCAATCAAAGAAGATACAATTCAGGAAGCAGGGATTCAGTTGAGCAAAGACTAACTTGTAATTTTAGCAGATACATGAAAAAGAATTGATTTTGGCCCAGGTGCTTTCACAGTGACAACTAATGCACTCTTCCAAGCAGATGGAGTTGAGGTATATGATTCAAATTGTGACGACGTACCTAATACACAGCCAAGTTTCATGGCCAATATCTCAAGTTTTGGTTCAGATGCTCTCGCTGAGGTACACAATCCTGATAATATGGCTAACAGTATGATTAATCAAGGTATGCAGGTGATGTCGTCTTTTGAACAGTCTAGTGTTGTGAATCATTCAGAGACTGAAATAACTAGTGATAGCAATATCATTTCTTATTCTCAGTATGTGAAAGAAACACAACAGGCAGTTGTTCAGAATTCTAACTCCTCTGCACAACAAGATGCACTAATATTATCTGTGATTGAACAACTGAAAACCCAAGTAATTAATTGCACCAAGATTAATCTGGACAATAAAAGTGTCAATGATACTTTAACTGCCGAGCTTAAAAGATATAAAAAACAAGTTAAAGTGTTGAAAGAAGGACAAAATGTTGAGGTAAAAAGTCAAGATAATGTTGTAGATTCACATGAACAGAATGCTAAGATTGATCGTCTCAAACAAACTCTTTCTGAACAATTAAAAGAAAAAGAATCTTTAATGAGAACAATTACTATTCTCAAAAATGATTTTAAGAAAGAAGAATCTAGAAACACTGATAGAGAAATTGCTTTAGAAAAGAAGATCAAACAGCT
>BQNB010123429.1:0-20100 GCA_026074375.1 Tanacetum coccineum
ATGAATTAACCTCCATATACTCCACATTCCACCATGAAGAAATCTTTCTCATAACCTGTCTAACCACATTGCATTGAAATAGATTGTTGCATGCAATATATAATAAGTCAAATTGCATCCACCATCCAATCTTTTCTTTCTTGATAATTCGAACGTATATGTATATATTATTTGAATTGTTTTTTAAGTTGCAACAAGACAAGGTTGTTTGTTTATTTATTCGTGGAGATCTAGACTAGCATCTAGACGTACTTGTTCGACGTGTTGTGTGAGCAACCGTAGAGGTGGTAATTTAACCACTTTGTTTCATTAGCATTTGATTCATCAAGAGGTACGATTTCTTTATGTTTATTGTGTGTTAATCATATATGCCAAACATGATCCATATCCGTTGCGTACTCGTGGTTGTTAATGGTTAACATTTATTAAATTCCAACAGTGGCATCACGAGCCAACTCATTTGGTGTGTTTATGGGTTACACACATAATTAAACAGGCTAGGGCTGCATGAAATCTGTTTATTTATTGTTTTATTGGAAAACTAAGGCAATGATATGTAATCCTTGCCATAAGTAATGAATAAACACATAGAATCAACACAAATGTTATCTGATAAAAAGGAGAATAGACTAAAATTAAATATTAATTAAGCTGCCATGTTATTCTATTCTTGTTTTATCTCGGCCTTAAGACTTACACAATCATGATATATGATGGATGTGACGATCTAGATACTTTAGCAGAAAACATAGTGAGAGTCTTTTGGTTCTCCAATTGGGGGAGGCTCTTTTGAGAACTCGAGGCATTATATGATTTACTGCTTTCATTATAAGAGTTTGTCTTCAATTATACTCTAGTTTTCTGTCTGTTTTAATTGCTTATATGTGATATATCATGTGATGCTCAATATTTGCAAATAGACTTTATGAAACTCTTGAAAATGGACTTACACTTATAAAAAAACTTGGATTAAACATGTCTAATATTACACACGTAATTATACTCCTTGTGACCAGTTATGTGTTATTTGCGAAACCGGGGTTTTTGAACAAATTTAATACAGACATTAAACTATGAAATTTGATTTCTTATGTAATTTTAGTTTTATGTGCTCAGTATGGGGTTGCATTGATCTTTAATCTTATCCCGCCCCACTACATGCTTCAGCATATTAGGGAATTATTGGAATTACTTGTGTCTTCGAACGCAAGTAGGAGTACAATATAGGGTTTAATCAATTTGTAATCCTACCGTATTAGCAACTATAAAAACCAATGTTAACAAAGGGTTTCTTAACATACTATAGCATCATTAGTCAATTGAAAATACGGCTCACCCATTGTGAACAAACTACAAGAGAAGTTTAAGGCGGGTTTTGCTACGGCTTCCCTAAAGAAGTCAGGTTTTTAATACGCTTCGGGCTGACCTGTTTCTTCCGCTTCTTTGTGCGTCCAAAATGGAGTTACCGAGAACATTTGACAAAATGATGTCTATACCAAAAAGGTTAACAAAATGTTTTTCTTAACTTGTGCTACAATATGTTTTGCATGCTTCTTGTACACGATTTTTGTCACATATTTTGTAAAAAATTATGTGTATACCCTATGTGAAATTTTAAGTCTATGCCAGCCAAATGAAGAACACGAGCATTTGGATTGTATCTCTGTCAGACCTCAGGCCTTCCAACCCATGCGAATTTTTTCCATTGGTCATACCTTTGTCAATTGTTTCGCACGATCTCTTTTTTGTCGAACTTAAATCGAGTTTACTGGTCGAGACCTCGGACCCGAGGAATAAGATGATACGAAATATGCATTGACATAACTATATGTTAAGTACTAATGTCTAACTCTCATAAATCTAAGAGTTGCATTAACAATGCAATTAACGCTCAGTCGCTTACCTCTTGCCCTACTTGTTTACACACTGGTCAGACCTCTGGTTAATAAGTGGGAGGTCAAGTTGGATCTTAGTCTTATTAGTAATTAATTGGGTAGTTAATTCCCCCCCCTTTTTTTTTTTTTTTTTGTTTTTTTTTTTAAGAAAATTAATTATCTAAAATACTAAAATTGAACTTTCTATGTTCTATTGTGTTATTGCAACATAATTCGTAAACGTGAGTTTGTTTTCTCAAAAAAGACAAACATGGTCTCTTTTCCTGGTAAGAAAAGTGAGACTTACTCCTATCTCTTCTCATTGGTTGACAAGAATAAGATAGGGTTATAATTGAATTTTATCAATTATATTTAAACTCACTTTCAATCTTTCATTACCCTTTTGGGGTTCTGAATTTTTTGAAAGATAAAATATTTGTGTAACTAGAGAACATTGTGTCTGTAGCTACCAAATAATGACATCTTTGCACTTGTCCACATGATGATTTAAACCGCAATGAGTAAAGAAAATTTCTAGCAGGTCTTCTAGGTAAATTTTCTTGGACTCAATTCATTCCTTATAGTGCTAAACACCCTTGTGGTTAGAAAGACAGATTAAGGAGGAAATGCATGCTAAATATTCAAGTTAATGAATATATGATGGCTAGTCCCTCATCTACATAAGTAAAACTTCATATACTCTGCGCAATACCTAAGTACATTGCTACTTGTAGGCATTCCAAGAGAATAGGAAAGTAAATTAATCAGTCTAATAGCTTTCCAATGGGAGTAACACTTTACAATGTTGACAAATCCAGTGGGAGCCTTGCGTTTCATTACTGAAATGACAGTCATGTAATGTTGTCAATTTCAGTGGGAGCTACAAGATTCATTTCCTTGTGAGTTGCCCATATTATTTCTAGCTTGCTTTGAAATAATATTACTTTCCGAATATGAACAACCATTGTCTAAAGGAAGATTGCATTTTATTTTATAGGATAACTATTTGTTGCTTCCTTGAATGTTATCTATAAAATAATAATCCATATACCTATTCCAACATTATGGTGAAATCTACTTGTAATATCTATGACACTATCATATTGTTTAAACAATCGAACGCTTGTCGTATGGTTTTTCTACTTCAGGTAATGTTGTCCCGTACACAAGTGGGAGAAATCATAAGTGTGTGCAAGGAACAACATATAACAATATGATTAATTGGTTTCTCTTGACCACAAGGTAAGAAAACTAAAAATCTACCAGGACTTAAACACACAAGATGCTTGTTGCCCTATTACATTTAAATGTCAAGATATAACATAAAGCTACTTCACCTCATTGGCTATATGTTTAAGTCAATATAATTATGGTTCAATTATACAATCATGATTATGAAGTATGAAATTAACTTGAAATTGCCATTGAACTCAAGAGTTTGCGTTCATGATTATTTTAGTTAGTATAATTATGTTTACTTGTTAAGACATAATTATAAAGTCCTTGAATTGATCAATGACTTATAACATAAAGTATGTAGTAAAATTGTTATGTCTTATTGTAAACACATAAACATAAGGTCCTTGAATGATTCAACGACATATAATGTACTTGACATGTTTTGTTTTCTTGTAAACACATGATCAAAGAATTCTTGAACTGTTCTGTCTTCTTGTTAACACATGAACATAGAGTTAATGTACTTATTCAAGAAATATACATTATAGCATGCACTTGGTTGTAAAATACTGTGTATTCAGTTTGGCTCGACCCAATTGACAAGTATTTGATCCATAGAGAATTAAGTTATCTAAGGAATTCTGATGGAGACTCACAATTCCAATACTCATAGAATACCACACTATCATGGTATGTCTAATGTGTTGAAACAAACTATATTCGTATTGTTTGATTTCTGATAATTATAATTGCTCTACCTCCAAAATCTATCAAGGTTAGAAATTTGCGTGTGTCATAGATACACTCAATATAGTTCCAACCTAGAAGGTATTCAAGACATTATCCATTTATGATTAGAGAAATCCCTATTATGTCTTGATTAAAGTTCTGAAATTTGTTAATATCTTATGAAGCATATTATTAACAAGCTAGAGAGGAGAACTATAAAATGTATTTTGTATTTCCCAATTAAAGAACAATTCATTGTTGCTTAAATACTTAGTATTTAGAGATGTATCTCTTCTTACAAAAGTAAGTGGGAGCATCTATAGATCTTGAAGATATTCAAGAATAAAATACATAACCTTCTGAATTCACTTATGATGTCATACTAAGGTTTAGCATGAAAATGTCGAACCAAAGTATAATGTAACTCTCATTCATAAATCCGTAAGGATGCCTCATCAATGGAGTGATATTTTTATATCATTGCTGAGGAATATAAGTTAGAGGGTACTAATAAACCTCTTAACTAATAAGATGATTTATCACATCTTGGATCTGATAAATATCTTAGAAATATGAATGACAAGATGCAGTCTTTAAAAGACAATCAAATGTTTTGAATTGATTGATCTTTCACCAAACAGTAAAAGTGAGGTGAGAAATGGTTTCCTTTAAAGAAGACTCATAAGGACAAGATTGTATACTAGTTAAGGCCTATTGATGATACGAGTTTTAATCTTAACTCACGCAATGACTATGATTATATCATTCATTTCTACACCATTAATTTATAAAAAGATAACAATTTCATACATTTTCTTGAATCTGAAACATGAAAATTAAAGTTCATAACTCTTTCCTAATGATTACCTTGCGATACGGTGCGTAATCAAAAGGGTTATGAGTCTATATTTGTAATATGACAATTAAGTTTTTATAACTCTTTCTTTACGATTATCTTCGCGAGGACGGTGTGTAATCAAAAGGGGCTATGAGTTTAAAAAATATCTTTATACGTTTGGATATAAGATAAAAGAATCCAAGTTGTGATTGGACTCATGCCATCTAGAGCTGAGATCTTAATTTTAATTAAAGGAAAAGGGGGGGGGAGTAAATTTTGATTGCGGGGGGGGGGGGGGGGGGGGGGGGGGGGCTGATTAAATTAAGATAACTCATGAGTACATCTGACATCAAGTGGGAGCACTGTGTTTTTTCCTTAAAATTCATTTGTTGTGCAACAAATTGAAGGTATCATTCCATCTAAGATAGATGTTAATCCTTGAGATTGGAATGAAACTTCACTTGGGAATTTAGGGAATAAAACAAGCGACCTTGGAATAAATATTTAATGAAATAAACATATGCGAAAATTAAGTCCAACACAATGCAATACATCATTGAAGCAAGTCTTAAATGATATATTTCACTTGAGATAATTTAATACATGGATGGAAACCTTGTGTTTTTAACGAAGGATTCATCATGTATATCTTATATTGTGTATGAGACTGGTTGTTACTTTTACACAAGAGCAAGATGAGCTAACAACAACAGTATCTAATTGAGAGTGTTTAGATGACTGATAACAACTGTATCTAAATTGAGAGTGATTTAGATAACTATTAAAACAAATGTTTATGAATTGTATAAGACATAGTGTTGTTTGTGTACACACGATGCTAGAGGTAATCAATTCTAGTTAAAGTAGGATTTCATCATTTATGATAAATCTACTAACTAGATATGCTCAGCTAAGAGCATTGTTGCATTACACATTAAAGAATGAGAATACTTTACATTTTAAGAAACTGTAAAGATGACTGTCTGAGATAGGTATGTTGTTGACTTCAAATACCTCATAAAAGGTACTGTCACATTTCCATACTATGATTCTTGCAATGGTATGAAATATACATACGACACTCATCATATCGTTCAAATTCTTCACAATTTGTGAATTTGAAACAAGTATTCAGAAAGTTTACTCAGATAACTATTTAGTTGTCTTGTAAAGAAAAGTTGAGAATGTTGGATACATTGGACTTCAACTTGCTAATTAGTTTCATGCATATCTGTTTTAGTATTTGGATAATTGGGATGTAAGACAATTTTTACTTTCTGATGAATAAAGATACGTGGTATTTGTTATTCATACATATAATAATTGTTATCCTATATTTGCATGTTTAATCCTTGAATGATTTATCATTCTAAATATGTCCATTACCGGTTAACAGTATGGGAGTATTGTTACATAAGGTAAATGTGAGTGTTGGTTATATTCTTTGAATATATGGATGGTTCCCACCAAACTCATATGTTATTCACAAGGGATGCATATTGGACTCCCCAACCTTCGATTATTTACTTTTGGATCCTTAGTCATGAGTAAAATATCGAAAAATGGTTAGTTAAGTCATCCTTAGACTTGAGAATACAAACAAGTTCTGGTATGTGTGGATATCACTTTTTAATTCTAAGTCAAACGCTAACCTGAAAATGGTAGTTATAAAGACTATTATTGGAAGTGATGTGAAGCAGCATTCACAACACTTGTATTCAACAAAGAATTTGTTCCTCCACTTGATGTGCAGTATGATACCATTGGCGCCTCTCCAGAATTAATCAGATAATTGTGTGGCCGCACCCAAAGGGTAATGCAAGATGATTCTTGATTACATTTGGTATATCTGTATTAAGTTCTATAACGAGAATCTAAATGGTTAAACTATATGGAATGAGTTAGGATCCATATCCATGGTTTAACGGTATCTGAACAAAAGGATGATTATAGCAAGAGATACATAACCATGCTACTGAGAATGTTTATGAAACTTGATCTCAGACACTTCTAGTTTTAAAAACGAATGTGAGTGTTGCTAGACGTTTCCGTCGTTAGTATATGGGCAGTCTGCTACTCCAACTCCCAAGTGGGAGCTGTTGGATTATGGTAGTTGGATGCGCACACATACGACTAGAAGTGTGTGAGCCTATTGGGGGCACACACGTTAAGACACTTAGAGTGCGTTTATACTTCACGACCGTTTCTAATTGTAAACCAAAGGACTAAAAACGACAAGGCATATGAAAGGTTCATGTGAGGTGTCTACATTCGTTTTCTTGAAGGATAAGGAAAAGAGGAGATGTTGTGATAAGGATAGAAGAGGTTTCCTACTTCTATCCTAACTAGGGTTTTGGAGGCTATATATACACCCCTCTCCTCCACATTCGAGATATACCAAACGATGCAAAATATCTCTATCACAACATTAAATTCATTTTCTTTTCCCTTTATACACGACAAACAGACTAGCCAATCACAATTCTTATATGTTATATTTATTACACATGCATGCATGATCTAATATAAACATACAATTCACTGGTTGAATTTGGCATAAGGTATTAATGCTTCATATTAATACAACAATGGACGCGTAGTCCACTGGTAGGGCTGTTGGTTGATGTTCTTGGAGACCAAGGTTTGAATCCCTTGTGGCTTGTTTTCTGGTCTTCTCTTTGTTTTTTTTACTATTGGTATGTGCTTAATTACACATACCATTTTCCATTAAAAACGGACTTAAATGACTAAAAACGTACCAAAAATACATTGTATTTGTATGTTTTGCATTTAAATTGTGTAGGGACGGATATTCAAAAAGAAAGCCAAAAACGACCAAACCAAGCACGGGATGGAAAAGACAAAGTCAAATCATAGCCAAAGTCAGTCAAAGTCAGAAAGTCAACCCAGACAAAGTCAAAAGTCAACCAAGTCACGAAAATACAACTTGAGGGACTAAAATTGCCAAACCTCAAGTTGTATTACAAGAATAACAAGCAAGGACTAAAATTGCAAATTGGGTGCAATATAACTTTAAGGGCCAGTTCTGCCAAGCTCCTAAAGTTGTATCGTGTGGGGCTACCATTGCCTATGATTATTTCAACGATAAAATATCCGCTCTTGAAAATGGAAATAATTTAAGAGGTCATGAATCTTGTATTCATAAGTTTGAATGTTCTCGAAAGCTGTTTGAATATATCGAGGATGCAAACCTTGAAAGTGTCTCTTTACAACGAAACTAACCAAGCTTTCAGCAGTGGTTTAAAACACATGAACATTAAATTCAACAAAACGTTGAACCCCTCTATATTTTAGCAGGTATAAAAAATAGCATTAGGATTAGTTTCTATAAGATTACACATTGTCATTATAGTGCTATCTTCTGTTGCTAAAGATGTTATATATGAACAACACTTTGTAATTGCTATCTTTGGATGTGGAACATGTCATAAATCAAGGACTGAGCAGCTTATCACAGAAGCAAACTTTGATAAATGAGGTCGTTGACCAGTCGTATGAGATTGTGCTTAATGATGGAGCATCTGGACATTGCCTGGTAAATTCCACTTCTGAGTCTTAAGGTTAGGCATAATCAATAAAACTGTTTTTCCAGAACCGCTTCTTCCTGAAGCATCATCAATTCTAGATCTTAAACCTAAAACAATGTCATTTCAATCTAAAATTAAAAGAGTTGGAACGAAAAACCAAAACGAGTTCCTATCTTCTAATAGCATTCCATTTTTCTTAGGCTTTTGATGCTGATGTTGTATCTGATCTGATGTTGTATCTGATCTGAGGAGTGAGCTTGGAAACCAATTAGCTAAAAAAAGCTGCAATCAAAACGTAAGGTTTGTCTCATTTCCAACCTTGTGTTAACTGATACATCTGTTACACTTCTTTTATATTTTTGCATGTGTGATTAGATCACGCATTGCTTATCTATCACAATAGCAAATTGCTCTGAGATAACATGGTGCCATTAAAACCATAACTTTTTAAACTGGCTGATTTTTTAAAGAAAATTTAGTAATAAGGCGTGTATATCTTGTGCAGGGGCATCGTTGCGGTCGTCTATAGAGTACCTAAGCTCAAAGGATTACCAAATTCTAAAATAAGCCTTAGAATTTTTAAGATAGTGAAAGATACAACAACTATAACAATGCTTTGGTTGCTGCCACTTTTCTTCCAGTCAGCCATCTTATTTCTTGAACATTTACATAATCCTTTTTAATCGTTACAAAAATATGGAGGTGGTGGGCATTGAAATGCAAGCTCATTCATGTTAAGCTGCATTAAATTTAAGAAATGGAAGTTATCATATACCAATAGTTTTCAGGTTGCAAAGCAGAAACCATAGATAGCAAGTATGTATTAACCGGAATATTTTCATGGTCATGGGGATTTGGTAGTTTGGTTTGTCAATGTGATTCGATGAAGGTACTTAGAACAAAAGTCTAAGTTGTGTGTAACTTAGGTTTACTTATAGATGGGTCAATTTGGTTTCTGTTTTATCAGTTTATCTTAAATGGTCAAATAAATAAAGTAGCTAACAGGGGCAAGGTTCAAACGAGTGAAAGTTGCCTATGCATACCAATCCCTAATCTGTGTTAATTATAGATTTTGATATTTCTTGTGAAAATGGTAATCGTTAATATCTCGTTAAGTGCAAGTGTCTTCGGGGTATCGTATAAACCCCTTTGGGGTAAGTTATTATGATGTCGAAATGTGAAATGTGGTAAAGCATTCACTGCTGTGAGACGAAAAGATTAGAATAGAGTAATTAATGAATTATTATAAAAATCAGTGAAATTTTGGTTTTAAAGAAATGAAGTTAATTAATAATTTAATAATATGTGTGAATTATCATACTTTGCGGAAGCCATATGTTTTAGTGTTTAAATGTTTTGTAGAGTTTTTAATCATGGCAAAAGTAAAATTATAATTATCTTAGCGTTGATTAGAGAGGAATGAAATTTACCATCTTTTTCGTTAGAGTGAGCGGTATCATGGCTGGTTCAGGAGTAGCGCCATGGTACCAGCCGATACCATTTAAGGCGCCAACCACAACCATGCATTGGCTGGTAATTTTTGGACTGCAAAGTATTAGTCCCAGCACCATACCTTTTTTTATCTTTTTGTGTTGATTTGTGTATTTTGTGAGGTATGTGTGAACCCATGGCATCACTTTTTGCTCATGGCTTGAATCCAACGAGGGAGCCACCCAAATGTGGTGCCATAGCAATTTTGATGCCATAGCACTTTGCTGACGTGGCAGCACTTTTTGTGCAATGGCTTGAAGCCATGGCTCATCGATACCCAGTGCTCTTAGTAGTTGATGAATAATACTCTTGGAGCAATGCTAGATTAAGTTAAACCTCACGATATATTAGTTTTTTATGAAATTATGAAGGGTACTTTGTTAAACACCCCATGTTTTGTAAAATAGAGCGTCCGTGTGTTAAATTATAATTACATATGTTTTTGATTTGTTCTAAAAAAAATAACATAATAAAAATTAAAAAAAAACAAAAGAAAAAGTCAACAATAAAAAAGGTTTACTGGACAGATATTGATGATGTATGAAATATTTTTTTAAGGGTTTGAAGAATTATCAAGTTGCGTTTACGGAAAATTGAGAATGTTCAGGACAAACCTGAATTTCTGGTGGAATGGTAATGTTTCCGCCAGAAAAGAAAATGGTCAAACTAGTTTCTTCGGGAACTTTTCAGTCTATTTTCACCGATATTGACACAGCGTAAAAGAGTAAAAAATAAAAATTAAAAATTAGGGTGTTTCAACGGTTATCATCTTCATTCTTAGGTACCGTTGAGCCATGACATGGCACAAAAAGTACTGCCACCTCAGCAAAAGTGCTATGGCACCAGAAATGTTATGGCACCACATTTGGGTGGCTCCCTCATTGGCTTTAAGCCATAGCCCAAAATGTGATGTCGTAGGATTTTTTTTCATTTACATAAACTAAGAAATACACATTTAAACTTAAATATATTTCATTAAACTTAAAAACACATTACAATTTAAAAAGAACATTACATAAAAAACATAGTACGTAAAAAAAATTTAGTTATTGAGGTTCCACAAATGATCCATGAGGTCGTGTCGAAGCTCGTTGTGCACTTTATTATCTCGAAGTTCTTTGGTTCTCCTAACATGTAAATTGCATCGTTCGATCAAAAGTTCGTTTAATATTCGGTTGTAGATTAACGAACATATCTTTAAAATTCGACAATTCGAATTTTTCCGATTGCAATATCATGTTATGTAATATTATACAACAAAACATGCATTTATTTCAACGAGTTTATTTCTAAAGCCACGTGCAGTTTGTCATATAATTCCCCAACAGATTATAGAACACTAAATCTCATTCAAGATCTTTTCTTGTACTTTCTTGAACTCTTTTAAACTTCATGCGCATTCGTTGGACGTGTTTGTTTGAGCACTCGTAGAGGTGACATCTTAGTCACTTTGTTTCATTACATTTGCTGTTGTCTTCAAGGGTTAGTTTCCTATGTTTCCCTTTGTTTATTTATTGTATGTTAATCATATGTACCAAACATGATCCATATCCGCTGCGTACTCGTGGTTGTTAATGGTTAACAGTTTATTAAATCCCAACAATGCCAAATCCATAATTTTTGATTCGCGACTAATTCTAACATAAGAGTGGGGTATTTATGATCCTTTCTTTTGAATTGCCTATGTAAAGCTTTTGGGCAATTTTTCCAGTCCCAATGCATACAATCAATATTCCCGAGCATTCCCGGGAGTCCATATTTTTCTTCGTGCAAAGCATATGTTTTTTCAATATCCTCTAAAGATGGCCTTTTTAAATACTCTTCTACGTATAAAATATATATGCATTTTGTAAAGTTGTCTAAACATTCGCTTGAACAACGCTCAGCAATTTGCAAATACTCGTCAAATGCATCAGGTGCTGTACCGTATGCCAATTGACGAATGACGGATGTGCATTTTAAAATAGGACCGATACTAGCACGACCGGTAGCATCGTAACCTTTTCTAAAAAAACGAAAGTAACTAGTAATATCATTGACTATTTGAGCAAAAAAGTGTATAACTCATACGATACCTTCGCCTAAAGTTTTCTTCCGGATATTTAGGAGGAGTCTCATCGCCGCCAAAATAGTCGTCGAGTAGGCGTTGTTCCGCCTCCTCCCGCTCACGTGGAATGTATGCACGCGTCTTCTTAATACCCGATCCCGAACCCCCGGCTTCTTGATTACTCATAGCTAGAAATTGTTCATTAGCTTTATAACCCCGCATATATCTCTCCGCATCGTCTTGAAAATAAATATCGTATTTATCAACTATGGTTTTTTTTGGAGAGTTGGGATCCATAGTGAATTTTTTTGAATGAAAAAAATAAATTCTTGAAGTAGAAGTGATATTGAAAGTGTGTGTAAAATTTGGTATAATAAGGAGGTATTTATAAGATTTTTAAGGGGTAAAATTTTGAAAAAGTGGGTAATAAATACAAAAAAGGGCTAGAAACAACCCCCCAACGTCTATATTTTTCAAAAAAAAGGAAAATGCCTACCGTGCTAGCTAGTAGCCACGGCGCGAAAGCCTATGGCGCCAGCAGCGGTGTGGTTGGCGTTGAGATTTTTTGGGCTGTTACCATGGTGCGAAGCCATGACTCAGCCGTACCCCTTCCTCTAAGTGTATTATTACAATATGGTTTGTAATGTTACTATTTATAAGGTGGCAAATATCTTTGGGCCAAAGTTTTAAGATAACGAGGTTCGTAACCCGCGCGCTGTCGCGGAGTGCACGAGATTATTTTCACAACGGATAGATAACGTCAATTACTATTTGTCAGTCGTTGAGACTCATCTTATAACGAACCGATAACCTCAAAGACTATTTCCGTAAATATTTTAAATATATATTAAAGTTCGAACATTTTTTATAAAATCGTGCTCATGTCAGAAGCATTGCATTATTGGGCTCGTTTTGTTCGCAATTTGACGATATTTTCAGTGACATTTTTTTCCTAATGAATCGATAGATATGCGTTCTATATTTGATAAATGAAGTTTGTTATATAAAAAAGTTATAAATAGATAAAAGTAGGGATGAGCACGGTACCGGTCCCGTACCGAATTAGTGGTACCGATTTTTTCCCGAGCATAAATTAGTGGTACCGGTACCGGTACCGGGAAATCGATAGTTTTTCCCTTTTTTTTTGGTAATTTCCCGATTTGGTACAGGTCCCGTATCGAACTAGTGGTCCCGGTTTTTTTACTCGAATCATGGTACCGGTCCCGTACCGTATACCGGGATTCGGTACCGTTTCGGTACGGAACCGGTACGGTTCCAGTTCGGTACCGAGATTCGGGTCTATATGGTCATCCCTAGATAAAAGTTGAAGATCGGTTTTAGCAAACTTGAGGGCGCCTTTTGTAAATATTTTAAAATTTTATATTAAACTTCAACATTTTTTATAAAATCGTCCGCGTGTCAGAAGCATTGCTTTATTGGGCTCGTTTTGTTCGCAATTCGACGCTCTTTTCAGCGACATTTTTTTTCCGAATGAATCGATAGATACGCGTTCCACATTTGATAAACAAAGTTTGTTATATAAAAAAGTCGTCAATAGGTAAAAGTTGGAGGTTGATTTTGTAATTCTTAGTAAGCTTGAGGGTGGGTTGTGTAAATTTATTATTATTAATCCTTCCGTCCCAAAGTTATTGTCCCCCGACAAAAAACACACAGTTTAAGAAAAATGCATTTTATTACTGCTTTTCTCTTTCTTACTTTTTGACAGAATGACAGTTTTTACCCTTAGATAATTAATTAAAGTCTTTTATAAAGTTTGTAATAATAATTCAAACAAGGGTAATATAGTAAACTTGATCAAACTTCTATATATATTTTTAGTAGTGGACAATTAAATTGAGACATCCCAAAAAAAATTGTGGACAATAAAAATAGGACGGAGGGAGTACTTTTTTTTCATTGGGAGTCGTGAGGTTTTCATTTTTTAATAGTTTTTTTACTCTTCATCCAAGGAACAGTTTTCTGCTCTTTATATATATTTAGATAATATTTACTTTTTTTATTTGATGTTTGGATGCTTAAATAGATTTGAGATCAAATGAAAAGAAAACTTAAAATAAGAACGATGAAAAATAACTATAATTATATATTTGAGATGCATTAAGTTGACTTGGATGCATCTTTAGTCTTTTAGGTGCATCATAACATATTTTCTAGCTCAAAATTAGATGCACATACATATATTAGATGCATTTCATCAAGTTAGGTGAATCCTATGCATTTTTCGTCCTCTGCGCGTCAAATGTGTTGCTAGTACCACTTTGCATCTTTTTCACTTCAAAATCACTTTCGAAACTAATTGAGGTGCGTCTAAATGAATAAAGATGCATCTAATTCAAGTCGATGCATCTCAAATATATAGTTATGATTATTTTTTATTCTTCTTATTTTAAGTTTTCTTTTTAATGAATTTTTACCCAGCTTAAATATAGTTTTTTAGTGATGCATGCATCTTTTTTTCCATAATATATCTATGTCAAAGATAGACCATTTAACCACTTTGGTCATCCATTCAAAATTATTGTAAGTTTTATATTCTAGTGGCGTTTTTAAGTTTGTAATATATTATTGATGTTTAACATATTATGCTTGGAGAAAGACAAAAAACAAAAAAAGATACGTATCAAGACACCAGATATATAATGAATAAGTGGTGTAAAATGAACGTTATAGCATACTTTATTATTTAAAGGCTACTTGTGAATAACTAATGAATAAAGATTCTTTCATGTTTAAATAAACATGAGATGTAATGTTGTGTTTTATGTGATTATACATTTGATTATTTAATTCAAATGTACAATCTCATAAAACACAACATTACTTCTCATGTTCATTTGAACATGAGAGGATCTTTTAACTAATAATCAGTGTAGCGGTTGAGTTAGGGAGTATAATGTCAGGGAGTCATTTTTCTTCGATCTCGTGTGGCGTTTACAAGTTGATAAGTTCATTCATTCATTCCGAGTATAATAAAGGTTTACTGGTTTTATTATGTCTTAGGCTCATTAGAGAGCAGTCCTAACTTCATATCAATGTGGTGCCATGTGAAGTCCGCTACTCGTGACATGCATTACACCTTTATCGTTGAGTACTTCAATAAGATCAACATGACAAACTAGGAACACTCGCATCCAACACGCTTGAAAGCAAAACATGACCTTTTTTAATTTGACTCGTGACATTCTTCCACCACCAATTCATGCACGACCTCGTGTATAGTCATTCGCCTAGGCGAACAACATATCCTGAATGATTTGGCTTAACTCCGGCTTTGTGGCTTAAAGATACTTAACTTTAAACTCTTTAAGTCATAGTGTGCACCAATTATCTCCCCTCTTGTGTCATGTGTCTCATGATGAGATTAGATTGGCTGTGTGGGATTGTGGAGTCAATAAGTCACTGGCCGTGGGTTCACGTTGAATTCTTTAGTAATTTTGGAAGGTTATTGGTCCGGATTTTGTGAAGACGTTGAGCCATTTCTTTAACAGGGCTTTCTTCTAAGGGTTGTAATCTTCTTTTTTGCTCCTATCCCAAAAAGTCATGGTGCAAAATTTGTAACATTATCGCCCCTATTGTTGTAATAGTTGTATTTATAAGCCGTCACTAAGATTTTGGCAGCCGTTTGGCTATGGTTTATAGCAGGCCTTGTGTATAACCACTCAATCCGCGTTTGGTTGCTGGAAGACAGATAATTGGATGGTCTTTCATTTTAACGAAGTGCTTGATTGGTGTAAAGGAAGAAACAGAAAGCGTAGTTATATAAAGTTGATTTTGCTATGGCTATGACTCGGTTGTTGGACTTTCTTGCATTGACTGTCCTTTTGAGGCTTTTGGAATTCGGTTGGACTTGGTGTACTTGGATTAGAGTATTTCTGATTTTGCTATAGGCTTCGTTATTGTTAATGGAAGTTGTCTTTTTTTTTTTTTTTGTTTTTTATGCGAGTTTCATATTCATCGGGTCTTAAACAAGTGATCCGCTATCGCTTTTCTTTTTATTATGTTATGGAAGCTTTGCATTTATCGTTTGTAAGCAGTTGATGTAAAGATGTGTTTAAAGGCATTCAGATACAGGGATCTTTGATTTATCTCATTTATTTTATGAGGATGACGCTTTTTTATGGGTGATGGTCTGATAATAATTGAGAGAGGATTATCAATATTTTAATTGTTTCATCTCGCGTCGGGATTACTGATTAATATTCATAAGAGCCTAACATTTCTGTGCGTAGGCCAATGATTATTTTGATATTGTTAATCCGACGCGAAGATGGAAACAAAAAATATACTAGCAACACCTCATCCCACAAAACACTCCAACCCCACCGCCCCACATTATTATCCCACCCTACACAACCCCCATCCTCAACCACCAACACCCCCCCCCCAACTCCAACTCACCCCCCACGCCCCCCCCCCCCTCTCCCCCCCCCCCTCTCTCCGTGGGGGCGCGGTCACCAACCACTCCCCGCGGCCTCTTAGCACCGCCTTTGAGCGACCTATGGCCTTCCATTACTTCTAGGTTTGCATATTATGGAAAACAAGTTCTGTTATCTTAGGGGTTATGGTGGGGAATGGGGGCTGGGATGATCGTCATAGGCTTGGATGATGTTTAAATTTTAAAGCTTCATCGCGTTTTGTCTAAATGGAAAGCGAAAACCTTCGATTGGGTGGTAGGCTTACTTTGTTTAAAATCAAGTTCTCGGTGCATCTCATCTTTATAACATGTCCATTTGTTTAAAAGGTTCTAAAGCAGTGCTTAAGGTTATGGAGTCAATTGTAGTAACTTCTTTAAAGGTATATTGCAGACATGTTGGAGACAAAAAAAATTCCTGAGGATTGCGTGGGTTGGGATAAGGTGTTAGCTTCGAAGAAGAGAAGGGGGTATTGGGGTTTTGATTTATTTCGCTCTTAACTCGAGCTCCTCTTAAAGTGGGTTTGGCGTTTCGTTTCGCAAGATGTTCTTTGTGGTATCGTGTTATCCAAGCCGGTTCATGGGATAAGATTGGATTCTCATTAAGTTCGTAAGGTTTCCTATGGATGTTCGATTTTGAAGGAAGTTCAAGTGGCTTAAGTCATCTGGATTTGATTTTTGTAGTATATGCTCTAAACGTATCGGGGATGGTCAATCTACTAGTTTTTGAAAGAGGACTTGGATAGGGGATATTTCCCTTGTGTGATTGTGGCCGCGTTTGTTGCCCGTGATTCTGCTCCAATATTTGTGTGGCGGCTAAGATGGCCTGGCCCCTGGATACGTCTTTTCGGAGAATCATGTTAGAGAGGGGCGATAGAACTGCAGAATTCTCAGATTTTTTAGTTGTTTTTGCATTCAGTGGTCTTTCATGTTTCTAATGATCGTTGGTATTTCTCCCTTTTGTGCAAGTGGTGAATTTAGTGTGAAAGGACTCGTCTTGTTTTGATAGATTTGGTGCTCCACTCTCATCTGAGCCGACTAGGTTGGGTTAAGTTAATTCCTATTAAGAATTAATGTTTTTATGTGGCGGAGCTTCGTCGGGGGTGTTTGCTACTAGTTACAATCTTGGTCCAAAAAGGTGTTATTTTGGAAGTCCACTTCTTGCCCGGTTTGTTTTTTGGACTGATGAGGGATGTCCATATTTGTTATTTCGATGTTCTTATCTTCAGGGAGGTTTTGCATCGTGTTTGCCGTGGTGGTTGAATCGATTTCACTTGGCGTTCGTTCTCAGAAGGGACGAGAGTTTCTTCTATTAGTCTTAGGGTTCTGTTAAGGTTTTTTGGAAGGTGTCTTCTACGTTGTTTGTGGTTTATTTGGGGATTTCGAATCGTTCTACTTTTGTGTAATAAGGTTAGATCGATCCTTTTGGAATTTTGTCTCTTCCTCCTTTCTTTGGTGTAATCTTAGGATGTTGTAGGAAGTTATCTTGGGATGTTTGGCTTTTAAAACCCGTGGCTTAACTCCGGCTTTGTGGCTTAAAGATACTTAACTTTAAACTCTTTAAGTCATAGTGTGCACCAATTATCTCCCCTCTTGGATTCGTCCATTTCTCTTTCTGAAAACTTAAGATTCATTGTGCAACAATTGTCATCCCACATAGATTAGTCCATTACTCTCCTTGACTTACTTTGAATGGGACGTTATGCCTCAAAATGACATCATGTTATTGCCTAGAATATCCTGGGAGACCTCTCTCACCATCGTTGCGCAACCAACACTTTTAAAAACTTTGAGAGAACAACATGAGTGATTCTACATCGGTCTGAATCGATGTGACTTGCCTCTGATACCACCTGTCACATAGTCATTCCTTCAACCCCGCGTGGCGTCATTAATACGATAAGGACCAACCATCTGTACAGCGTATTATCGATGTTCACAGGTTTCGTTCTTCCTTGGACACTTTAGGTAGTTGCCCCAAATATCTACCAGTGTGATACGATGTCGAGCCATCTACTTGTGACATGTACTACACCTCTTTTCCGTTGGGGTAATCCAACAAGTCTAACAAGATTCACCATGAACCCTCGCATTTAGTACGCTTCCAAGCAGAACCTGGTCCTTTAGAATTTGGCTCGTGTTATTGGTTTACCGTAAGACATGTCATTTATTGTTATCTCATGATTGATTAAAATGTTCGTGTATAAGGATCCTAGGGAAAAACCCTTTTCGTGTAAAACAAGTGAACCTATAAAGTCTTCCGTTGTGCATAATAATATGATTATATTGCTTATTTAAGTGTTAAATAAATTTTATAATTGATATATGCTACAATGTGTTTTCCATCTTTTGTGTGTGATACTAATAAGCTTGGTGTTATGATTTTTCGTCATTCGTAAAGTTACTTTTATAAAAAAATGTATAATTAAAAAATATTATTCGTTAAATATTTAATTACATAGTATTTACCGCCGCAATGTATGAATAGCTTGCTAGTATTAATAATCGAGATAGACCTTTTTTGTGAATACAAAATAATAAATATAGAACCTCTACTTAGGCTGGTCACATGGAATTGACGAGTGTTTATCTTTCACTTAAAGCCATCTCGCCGCCTCCACGCCACAAAAAACAGAAGGAATAGTGGTGACCATGGTCACCTTCTCCGTGTACCGTGTTTTGGGTTTGTAAGAACTCGTACTATTTTGATTTTTATTATTTATTTGATGTGTAAGTGTAATGTGGTATATTTGTGGATTTGATTGTATTATAGAGTATTGTTTCAATTGAGGTTGACAATCCAATGTTTTTTAAAATCCGGTTTTTTTATTGACCCGGTTTTGTAGCAGGTTCACCGGGTCACCGGTTCAACCGGTTGAATCGCCGGGTCAAAATGGTTTTATGTATATGTATACTTCTTTCCTATATCATATATGTAATGTTGTATGATCCCATAATTTATCTCACATCTTTTTTACGTTCAATTGAACCGGGTTTTGAATTAAAAATTTGATGTCTTTACACGGTGTGTTATAAAGTTTTGTTTTTAAGTTTTAATCTTTAAAATTAGTGCTGGAGATTTGCTAAACAATCAACTTATAATGGTTAAGACTTTGTAATAGACTATATTAGGTGTTGATATTTCTAAGTTAGTTTTTAAATATTATTTACATTTTTACAAATTTTTAACATCTTATTTTATGCATAAACGAACTATCAACTTATAATTTTTGCTTGTCATTATACGGGCAGACATATGGCAGGCAATGTGTTTATATTTTGTAATATAACGTGTAGCAGACTCAAATACTATTGACCCGGCGGTCCAACCGGTTGAACCGGTAACCCGGTGACTCGACCGGGTCGATTCAAAACCCGGGTTTTAAAACATTGGTTCTATGTCTATTGTGTTTGTAGTATGCTTCAAACTATTCACAGTATATAACAAATAACTAGTCAATTAATCTTGGGCAAATCGCATAAAAAGGTACCCATTTTAGGTTCAATGTCAATTAAAGGTACTTATCTTTTTTTTCTCAATTTAAGGTATCGATCTTTTTTTTTGTTGCAACGTTAGACAATTAACAGGTTTTTCGGATATATTTTTAACGATTGTAATTTTATTATTGCATCGTTAGTCCTTTATATGATTTTGTTAAACAAAAATATTTTCTACTTATTTTTAAAAATTATACACGTTTTATACACACATTTTTTTACACGTTTTTATACACACATTTTTTACACGTTTTTATACACACATTTTTTACACGTTTTTATACATAGTTTTATAAATATTTTTATACACACATTTTTATGCACGTTTTTATACACACATTTTTATACACGTTTTTATGCACACATTTCTATACACATTTTCTACATGCTTTTATCCACGATTTTATACATGCATTTTTATACACGTTTTTACAGACACATTTTTATGCACTTTTTTAAAAAAA
>BQNB010123430.1:3231-20099 GCA_026074375.1 Tanacetum coccineum
AAACTGAAGTGAAGATACTGCTTGATCTTCTAAGTACCTAAATAGCTGAAGCTGAAATGCCTTCAGCAAGACCAAGCTGAACTTGTCTTCAGCTAGTTTACACTTAGGAGATTTTATGTTTAAATCTAGTGAGAGACTGAAGGGCTCAGGAACTGACCTAGCACACTTTGATTCACGAATACGCAATCTAGATCTCTCTCGGTGATAAATACCACCTGTTATATATCATTTATGCATTGTGTATCATATATGAAGGTTAGGATTAATGAGAGAAAGCTAGAAAGAACAAATGTTGATTGTATTAAGAAGAGAGACATTTTTATGAATATCAAAACTAACTATTAATACAAGACCAATTCATATTCGAATAATAAACTCTTTTAGAATCCAAACTATTACAGAGATATCAAAAAAATGACCATAGATATTCTACGAGCCTACATGCTTAATCATTTTTGGTTATTACATAAAATTATGAAATCGATCACAAAGACGAAAAGAATAATCATCAAATTGAAACTCACACTTGTATTGATGATGTTTTATTACGTCAGAATGTTCAAATGTTCATGGTATTAGCAATGGTAAAAAACTTTGCATGCTAAAATTAACACACTTCAAGTAGGATTGACTACGTAGGATTTCCATCTGGAACATCACGAGAACTCCAATGTAACACTCAAAACTTGGACGTAAACTATGAAAATTTAAACCAAGAGTCCTTATAACATATATAAGCTTCTCCAATTGTCAAAAGTTAACACCAACGCCCAAGTAACAAGATATAATTCCCTGCCTAATTTTCGCATGACCACGGATCGACGGATCCAGCCAACGCGGATCCGTCTTTGATTTTGGTGTATCTGTTTGTCAGTCTGAGCGGGTAATATACCAGAGTTTGAATAATATGGACCACTTATTATTTATCCTAAACCAAGAAACAAACCAAACCCTCAAACCGTTTCCAAGAACATCACGTGATCGGCAATTCCAAGGGAAAATCTCAAAGATTAACGAACACACATCCATAACAAACAATAATTATGAAATCATGTCTCAATTACTTCAAGTAGAACTTCGACAAACAGTACGTTACATTCCTAAAATCTTGAATGAAAACTCTACTTCAAGAAATTTAATTGACACCTTTAGAAATATAGAATCTCATGGAATCCACAAAGGACGTGTTGTTAATCGATCATACTCTAAACAAGATCATATAAAAACCATGTTTAATGCCATAAATATTTATCATTTGTACAACATTGACGAACCTATTTATCCTAGATTCATGTTAGAATTCTACACTCGTGTCAACCTTATTCGAAATGTGGATCATACCTTCTCTATTCAGTTTTGGTTTCTAGATATTGAACTTTCTCTCAAACTTGAATACTTTGCCAATATCCTTGGCATTCCATAATATGGGCAATGTGCCTATTCAGAAGAATATTCACTTGAATCTCTCATGAATAATCAAGAAACACAAGGACCCTATCACGCTAGGATTCCAACACCCAATGAGATCAACGCTTATCTCAAGACCAATCATAGACAAATCAATCATCCAACATTCGATAAAATTCATAAATTTTAACTTTTTCCACAACTGAGAAGATTCAAAGAAATCATTCCACAAAATGTCTTAAGTCTAAGAGAAACCATGATTATCTCTCGGCTTCCACTTGGCACTTACTCTACTTTATTCACACCAAACAACCTTATAATCTTACTTACTTCATCGCCAAACGCATCTCAAACGTCAAAATCAATCTAATACACCTTTACCATATGGTATGTTTTTGTCTCGCCTCTTCCGTTATATCACATCTGCCTATCCACAACTTCCAAATCCTAAATATCAACTCTTTCCTCACGTCATGGCAGCTATGGGACACTATGAAGATCACTTCAGCAGTGAGTCTGACATACCAAACGATGATGAAAGTGATGAATAAAATCATCAACAAAGACAAACCTATATTTATTTGACATTTTTATGTTTAAACTATATTATTTGCTTGTACTTGTAGGATTTTAACACTTAGGATGTTACACTATGCATGTTGAGCATTTTGATTTATGCTATGTTAGTTTTAGATGATTGCACGTTTGTGATATGGGATTTTTGCTGCAAAAATGAGTTCTGCCCTTATTCAGGGTACCACGGATCGACAATTCCACCTAAGCTTGGATCCGTCTTTGGATTAGGTAGATCTGTCTGATGCTAGGTGCTAAAATTTCAAATTATTTGATTTTTGACTTTTTCTACTTTATCATATATCCATGCTATATGAGCTTAAATATGATTTTAAATCTTAGGATAAAACATAACCTCCATATAATCCAAAAACCATTATGCAAAACACTTCACCATTTTCACCTTATAATCATCATTTTTAACCTCATTTTATTTCACATTACAACCAAATATCACATACAACTAGTTCATCACCATGACTAGTTCCTCCAAATCCAACTCACCTGACTACAAAAGAAAAACCACAAGAATTCGCATCAAATCCCCAACCTATGTAAACCTTAAATCCTTAAGTGAGGTACACCATAATGAAAGAAAACCTTCTCCACCTTCAAGAAACAAATCTTTTTCACCACCTCAAGCACCCTTAAAATCCACTTCCAGTAGGAGCACTTACCAAACCGTTTCATCCTCTCCTAGTGAATTACCAACACCAACTCATGTGGCTCCACCACCTAAACTAAGAATCATCATCCCCTTGAAGCTTAAACCTCAAGAACCTCTACCACAACAAACACCACCTCACAACTCTCATGCCTTAACTATGGATAATTCGCCATCGGTCCCTTCAAATCCATCACCACCACCTCGCTTTGCGCATCCACCACACAGATTTGAACATCCACCACCACCACAACCATTGATTGTTAAAATCAACAACAATGCACCACAACAAGAACACCTTATAAACTTGCCACAAAATTTAGGAAAACAAAAACTGCCAAACCCTCACAACAACATCTTGGATTTTGTAAATCCAAATGATTTGCCACACCTTCACAACATGTTTTGTCAATGTTGTAGCACAACTAGGAATGAAATCCACATGTTAAGGGAACGTGTTAACTACATGTTTTCCTACATACGACATCACTTTGGATCTTCGTCCAGCCCACCATACTTTCCACCTTAAACTCTCTGTTGTTTAGCCATCACCTCAGATTATATGAGAAAACTTTATCCCAAGATTTTCAATCTCATTTATTTTTCCTTTTTAGCTTATTTTTCATTTTCTAGTTGTTGTCATTTTTAGCTTATGCTTGTTTTATGTTTCTTCCCTTATAATGTAAATAACATTATTTTTATTTATGTCGTGATGATAGTGATTTTTTTGCTTATATATATGCGTGTATTGTTGTCATATATATATTTGCTCGTCTACTAACATTGTTTTGTAGCACTCCTCCATAGCTTGATTTCTTGGTGCCTCAAACAAGGGGGAGCACTTGCAATACGTCTCATTTATTACTTTGCAATCGTCACACATTTTTATTGCCTTCGTCAAAATGTTTTGCAACCACGCATCCACAACACTTTTTGCTTCGACAAAAAGAGAGAGAAGAGATGTAAACTCAACTACTAAAAACTTATTTTAGTATACTTTTAATTAATATGAGTTTATATTTTATCATCATCAACAAGGAGGAAATTGTTAATACAAATATTCGCGTAAAACCGATATTTATATTTAATGATCTTCAAGTTTTAATAATAACAAATATTATGTCATACTACGTAAAAGTTTACGTAAACAAGTTATTTAGTCGTAAGTTTACGTGCCAACGTCAAATCACTTAAGATATGAATATGGCATTATAAAGCGTCGTTAATGATCAAAGAAAATATTTTGTCTTGCATACTAGTTTAATCATTTGCATAAACCCATGTAAGCCTGCTTACATCCTTACTAAACAAATAATTTCAAATAAACACCTAATAAATTAACAACTAGTTATATTAGTGAATAAGACAAAATGAGATTAACCATAAATAGAAATAATCTTTTTATATTTTTTTAAATCTATAAAATCTTTTCGTTTTACTGTTAAGAAATATTTTCCTTATAGAAACATGTACTAAATCAGATATTTAAGTACAATTAAAATATTTTGTAAAGATTTGTGGTTAACAACAAAAAGACAAAAAAATCGGCTAATTACCATTAACGGATCCACCAAATAGGCAGACTGATCCAGGGTATGGTGGATCCGTCGATCCGTAGAGCTGGCAGTTTTGAATCTGAATTTTGTCTATAAATAGGAGCCAAATGTTTTCATTTGAACTCACCCTTTCCAAACATTCTTCTTGCATATTTATTGTCTTTCTTTCTCATACATTCTTTGATCATTATATTTGTTCTATAATCCATTAAAAATGATCCAATCAATATTTATCCACCATCATCTGTTTGTCTTGTGTAATCATAGTTGTATGATTGGTTAGTATTTTAAGGCTTAGAATACGTAGTGTATTAGATAGGTTCTATCATGAAGTAGAACTTGGTACGTAACTTAGTACCGAAAAAAGTGTAAGCGACGTGTACGGTTTTCTCCGTCTAAAGGGAGCTTGTTGACATAGTGAAGAAAACTCTCTAGTTGGGTACTCGGAGAGTAGAGTAAGGCGAAGAGGAGTTTCATAACCGAACCACTATAAATCATCGTTTCTTTAGTTTGATCTTTCCTATCCTTACTTATTTACATATTACATTTACTTATATATTTATTGCATTGCTATCATATAAATACTTTATATCTCTTGAATTCACCTAAGTCGACAATCCAAGTTTTAATTTTTAAAATGGTAAAAAATATTCAATCCTTATTCTAGTTTTCACAGCCTCCTTGTTACTAAAGGGACCCCAAGGTATTTGACAGGGAGCTTTCCTTCCTCAAAATGCATGAGCTTCAAAATTTCTTTTTTAACTGCCAATCTAACATTCTCACAAAAAATAGTATTTTTCTTCGTATTAGGATATAGCCCAGAGCAGCTACTAAAATCTTCCAAGACTTCTTTAATCACAAGCACATAATGAACATCACCATTACATAGAATCAACAAATCATTAACAAAAGAGAGAATTGAAAAAAATGGTCCTTGTGGTTTGGCCAAATTGCATGTTTGGTTCGACGAGTTTTGAAATTGCAAAAATCGTTCGTGTGGCGAAGGTTTGGTTTCACTTTTGATCCTTAGTCGAACTGAAATGATCAAAATACCCTCGTCTTCATCCCTTTTTTATTTTCCTATGAATTTAGAATAATTTTAATAATAAAACAAAAAAATATCATCTTTAAACCCATTATTCAAAAATTCATTAACTTTTCATATCATCGTTATATTCCATCACATGTTTTAAAAATAATCTTATCACAAAATCAATCAACTAACATAAACATATCCAACAAATTAATCCAAAATCTATAACCAACAAATTAATCCAAAATCTATTACCAAATAATCTTATCACAAAATCTATAACCAACAAATCAATCTATTAACACAACCATGCTTTAAAACCAGATGCTGCTACTACCACTACTACAGTACTACCTCGGATTTAAGACTCGTCTGCTCCTTAATCTGCAACTTCTTGTCATGAGAATATTGGCAGATGCGTAACATACCTCTGAGCTGATGACCTATTATTTACATGTAATATTCGACCCAACGAAAAAACAGATTCTAACATAAAAACATATTATATCAAATATTATTACTCAGTAGGTGTTATACAATACAATTTGAAGCATCAAAGATAGGTTAGTAACCAGTATCCTTTTAGAACAAAAAATTAAGTCATAAAAATAAGAAAAAATTAAAATTACACAGCAACAACAATCTCTGAGCTAACTTTGTGTTACGTAATCTATTAACAATAGATCCGTGTTTCGAAAATTTGAACATTAAACCCATCAAAAATTTGATGGAAAAACGAGTAAAAGTGGATGGGGATCTGTTGTGGTTTGTTATTACCTGGGGTGGTGGTCGGTAGTGGGTAGAAATGGCGGTTGAGGCTGTGAGTTGATGTGGAAGATGATGATACTAGTTGTTGATGTTGTATAAAGAGGTTTTTATGTGTGTGTGTGTGTGTGTGTGTGTTTGTTTTTATAGATATGAGAAGTATGAGTTTTTATAAATTTGAGATGTGTGTATAAATCAGGGAGTATATGAATAAGATTTAGATTTTAAAAGTTTAAGTTGGAAGATCTTTAGTTTTTAATTATTGTTTTTCTAAATCTGGGTTGAATAATTGATAGTGTTTTTGAAAGAGCGTTTTTGTTTGTATTTATAAATCTAGGTAATTGAGTTGAATAAAATGTGGAGATGATGAATATGACTTAAGAAACATTAAAAATTAAAGAAAAAACTTAAAATGTAAAATGGGAAAATCAAAAAAATCGAACAGAGGGGTATATTTGTCATTTTAGTTTGACCAATGACCAAAAGAGGAACCAAACCTTCGCCACACTGACGTTTTTTGCAATTTCAAAACTCGGCATACCAAACATGCAATTTGGCCAAACCACAAGGACCATTTTTGCAATTCTCTCTTAACAAAAAAAATGTGGGTTAATTTCATATCCTTGCAGCCATCATGGTATTTGAAATTTCCCTTTTCACTTATCTTCTTCTTAATAATGATGTGAAGGACTTCCATTACCAATGTAAAGAGATAAGGAGACATAGGATCTCCTTGCCTAATCCCTATGCCCCTTTATAGTATCCAACTCTTTCTTCATTCATAGCTTGATTTCTTGGTGTCTCAAACAAGGGGAAGCATACACCGAGGGGGAGCACTTGCAATACGTCTCATTTATTACTTTGCAATCGTCACACATTTTTATTGCTTTCGTCAAAACGTTTTTCAACCACGCATCCACAACACTTTTTGATTCGACAAAAAGAGAGAGAAGAGATGTAAACTCAACTACTAAAAACTTATTTTAGTATACTTTTAATTAATATGAGTTTATATTTTATCATCATCAACAAGGGGGAGATTGTTAATACAAATATTCGCGTAAAACCGATATTTATATTTAATGATCTTCAAGTTTTGATAATAACAAATATTATGTCATACTACGTAAAAGTTTACGTAAACAAGTTATTTAATCGTAAGTTTACGTGCCAACGTCAAATCACTTAAGATATGAATATGGCATTATAAAGCGTAGTTAATGATCAAAGAACATATTTTGTCTTGCATACTAGTTTAATCATTTGCATAAACCCATGTAAGCTTGCTTACATCCCTACTAAACAAATAATTTCAAATAAACACCTAATTAATTAACAACTAGTTATATTAGTGAATAAGACAAAATGAGATTAACCATAAATAGAAATAATCTTTTTATATCTTTTCAAATCTATAAAATCTTTCTATTTTAATGTTAAGAAATATTTTCCTTATAGAAACATGTACTCTATCGGATATTTAAGTACAATTAAAATATTTTGTAAAGATTTGTGGTTAACAACAAAAAGACAAAAAAATCGGCTAATTGCCATTAACGGATCCACCAAATAGGCAGACAGATCCGGGGTATGGTGGATCCGTTGATCCGTGGAGCTCGCAGTTTTGAATCTAAATTTTTGTCTATAAATAGGAGCCAAATGTTTTTATTTGAACTCACCCTTTCCAAACCTTCTTCTTGCATATTTATTTTCTTTCTTTCTCATACATTCTTTGATCATTATATTTGTTCTATAATCCATTAAAAATGATCCAATCATTCCACTCTTTAATGAAGAACACAAAGAAGATATCAAGCTTCAAGTGTTATTAGTTTAGTAGTGTTATCACATCGTAATATTTATCCACCGTCATCTATTTGTCTTGTGTAATCATAGTTGTATAATTGGTTAGTATTTTAAGGCATAGAATACGTAGTTTATTAGATTGGTTCTATCGCGAAGTAGAACTTGGTATGTAACTTAGTACCGGAAAAAGTGTAAGCGACGTGTACGGTTTTCTCCGTCTAAAGTGAGCTTGTTGACATAGTGAAGAAAACTCTCGAGTTGGGTACTCGAAGAGCAGAGTAAGGCGAAGAGGAGCTTCGTAACCGAACCACTATAAATCATCGTTTCTTTAGTTTGATCTTTCCTATCCTTACTTATTTACATATTGCATTTACTTATATATTTATTGCATTGCTATCATATAAATACTTTATATCTCTTGAATTCACATAAGTCGACAATCCAAGTTTTAATTTTTAAAATGATAAAAAATATTCAATCCCTATTCTAGTTTTCACAGCCTCCTTGTTACTAAAGGGACCTCAAGGTATTTGATGGGGAGCTTTCCTTCCTCAAAATGCATGAGCTTTAAAATTTCTTTTTTAACTGCCAATCTAACATTCTCACAAAAAATAGTATTTTTTTCATATTAGGATATAGCCCAGAGCAGCTACTAAAATCTTCCAAGACTTCTTTAATCACAAGCACATAATGAACATCACCATTACACAGAACCAACAAATCATTAACAAAAGAGAGAATTGAAAAAATGGTCCTTGTGGTTTGGCCAAATTGCACGTTTGGTTCGACGAGTTTCGAAATTGCAAAAATAATCCGTGTAGCGAAGGTTTGGTTCCACTTTTGGCCTTATTCGAACTGAAATGATCAAAATACCCTCGTCTTCATCCTTTTTTTATTTTCCTATGAATTTAGAATAATTTTAATAATAAAACGAAAAAAATATCATCTTTAAACCCATTATTCAAAAATTCATTAACTTTTCATATCATCATTATATTCCATCACATGCTTTAAAAATAATCTTATCACAAAATCAATCAATTAACATAAACATATCTAACAAATGAATCCAAAATCTATAACCAACAAATTAATCCAAAATCTATTAACAAATAATCTTATCACAAAATCTATAACCAACAAATCAATCTATTAACACAACCATGCTTTAAAACCAGATGCTGCTACTACCACTACTACAGTACTACCTCGGATTTAAGACTCGTCTGCTCCTTAATCTGCAACTTCTTGTCATGAGAATATTGGCAGATGCGTAACATACCTCTGAGCTGATGAACCTATTATTTACATGTAACATTCGACCCAACTAAAAAACAGATTCCAACATAAAAACATATTATATCAAAGATTATTACTCAGTAGGTGTTATACAATACAATTTGAAGCATCAAAGATAGGTTAATAACCAATATCCTTTTAGAACAAAAAGTTAAGTCATAAAAATAAGAAAAAAATTAAAATTACACAGCAACAACAATCTCTGAGCTAACTTTGTGTTACGTAATCTATACAATAGATCCGTGTGCGAAAATTTAAACATTAAACCATCAAAAATTTGATGAAAAACGAGTAAAAGTGGATGGAGGATCTGTTGTGTATAGTTATACCTGGGGTGGTGGTCGGAGTGGGTAGAATTTCGGATGAGCAGAGAGGTTGATGAGAAGATTGATGATATAGTTGTATATGATGTTGTAAAAGAAGGTTTTTATGTGTGTGTGTGTGTGTGTGTGTGTGTTTGTTTTTATAGATATGAGAAGTATGAGTTTTTATAAATTTGAGATGTGTGTATAAACCAGGGAGTATATGAATAAGATTTAGATTTTAAAAGTTTAAGTTGGAAGATCTTTAGTTTTTAATTATTGTTTTTCTAAATCTGGGTTGAATAATTAACAGTGTTTTTGAAAGAGCGTTTTTGTTTGTATTTATAAATCTAGGTAATTGAGTTGAATAAAATGTGGAGATGATGAATATGACTTAAGAAACATTAAAAATTAAAGAAAAAACTTAAAATGTAAAATGGGAAAATCAAAAAAATCGAACAGAGGGGTATATTTTTCATTTTAGTTTGACCAATGACCAAAAGAGGAACCAAACCTTCGCCACACTGACGTTTTTTGCAATTTCAAAACTCGGCATACCAAACATGCAATTTGGCCAAACCACAAGGACCATTTTTGCAATTCTCTCTTAACAAAAAAAATGTGGGTTAATTTCATATCCTTGCAGCCATCATGGTATTTGAAATTTCCCTTTTCACTTATCTTCTTCTTAATAATGATGTGAAGGACTTCCATTACCAATGTAAAGAGATAAGGAGGCATAGGATCTCCTTGCCTAATCCATGTGCCCCTTTATAGTATCCAACTCTTTCTTCATTTACACATACGGAAAAAGAAAGAAAAGAAACACACACCATAATCCACTCTATCATCTGATTAGGGATCAAAAATTTCTTTAAAGCATTTTCCGAGAATTGCCACTTGATTGTGTCATAAGCTTTCTGCAAGTTAATCTTAAAAGCACATTTTTTATTTCCTAAACTTTTGTATAAACTTTTAGCAGCTCTTGAGTTAACATGATATTATCAGTTATATTGTATAAAAGCACTCCACTAATCTATCAAGAGCAATCTTTAATCTTTCGATAGTTATTTAGTTTGATTTATATTTTTTTATATTTCTTGTTCTGAATGATTTATACTTTACTTATGGATTTATGTTTGAAAATTATTTAGTTTATCAATAAAACCACGGAGTTTTGTATGCCATACACGTCTAACTTTGGCAAACGTTCACGGCCCTATATGCTGGCTTTTTGGAATGAACACACCCAAAAGTCATTTATTCGAAAGTAAACGATTGAAGCTACTGTTCTATCATAAGAAAACTATTAGGAAACATAAATTGTATGAGTGCATATGGTATCTAATTAATCGTATATATTTTTGCATGAGCATCCTCCACCGAGGCTTACTTGAGCGATTTTTTTGTTTGTCTTTGCTAGAGATCTTCGATGCCGACAGTAATACCTTTGTTTTTACTTCTCTCTCTAGTTCTTTCTCTCTCTAAAATATTTTTCTTATTTTTGTGTTTGGTGATGAAATGATATCATAACATAACCCATCCACTAATCGGTTTAAAAGGCTTCCGCATCTAAATTGCTCGCTTGATAATTCATCTTATTATACAAGTACTGGATTGAGAATGACCTTTGATCCTACAAAATTACCGCACTACAAATTGGTGGATGCTGGACGCACATCTTGTGACATTGATATACAAATTTATTCTTCATAGACAGTCAATTAGAGCCTGTGCATGGACCATTTTAACTACTTCAGTTTTGATCATTTTGATAGTGTAATCTATTGGAATGATGCCTTACATTGGCTAGAAACTGAGAATAGGCAGCTTATGCATTACAGATTAAATATTAATGACCATGAGCATCCAATTATAACAACCATACAAATCCCTTAATGGGGAATGAACTTCCTCGAGTCCTATGGCTATATGGATCCAATCAAGGCTCGCGATCCCACCTGAGATCGTTTTTGTCTTTGGAGGATCGATATCATAGGATCGAATCGGGATCGTACGATCCTACCAATTAGATTATGAGAAGATGAGAAGAAGACCACTAGTTTTCATCTTGAAATTGTGATTTGGGAAAGTAGATACTTAAGTTTAGTATGATTAGAAAATAGAAAATTGACCGTCAATGTTCAGTTATTATTTTTATTTTGTTAATTTGTTGGGCTTAAGAAAAAAATAGGCTAAAAACTAGCTAGAAACATAAGATAGATATTAGCTTAGTAAACTCGAAACCAACTAGGCTATCTCAGTTGGCCATCAAGATTCCTTAGAGGCTTGGGGAGGGGATGTTTGGCTAAGGGAGGTCTCGAGTTTGAGTCCCACCCAGGGCTTTTACCGCTTCAGGTGGAATAGGCGGACCGAGGAAGTACAGGCGGATTGAGGGTATAGCATACTGCCCAATTGGATGTCACTATTGGACGTGAACTACTACAACTAACAAGCCATTCTAAAAAAAGCTTAGTAAACTCGTATCGTCACGCGATCCTACGAGTTTATGTTCGATTCTACGATCCCACCTCATATGTGATCCTACCACGATTCTACACGTTTTTTGCTGGTAAACACGTAGGATCGTACGATCCTACGAGTTTACTCGCGAGTTTGACAGCCTTGGTATGAACCACTCTGCTACTATATGCTAAAGAAAATCTAATCACAATAAAGCCTCAACTGAATCCAAAATATAAAATAGTCAACATCATTTAGTTTATATCTTCGCCATGAAGGCCTAGAGACAAGCTATTATATCCAGTTGTGAACAAAGGTTCCCTTCATTTGTTTACCGCTGTCAACTACTGCAAAAAGCAATGGCCTGGCATAGGTTTGATCCATCACCCACCTTCTGTCCTGGCTGTACCGCTTGTATTTCATATCTGCAATGGTTTCTTAGGGTAAGAATGGTTTTGCTTGTGTTGAATATTGTTAAGTACTTGCAAAAGCTTCCCTAAACTGCTCCACGTGGAATTTAAGTATATCAAAATTCATGTTATAAAGTTAAATAGTTATATGTGAAGCCCTCGAAAAGTTTTAACTCGTCCGATGTTCTCATCCATACAAAAGTTACTTGAACACAATATGACCCGTCATAGTTTATAATTATATAATTTTTGTTTTATTTTTTGTCACCAAATGACCCCTTCCAAATTAATGTTATTATACATCGAAGTGAAAACCTGAATAATTACCGTACTCATTACACGTTTAAGATTGACATCTATAAGAAAGTCAACCAACTAACTGTGACTAAATAACGGTGTATATTTGGCATCATTGTAATTAGTTTTATTTTTACAGTAGGAAGGTGAAGAAATGAATTTGTAAAGCGCGACTCTTTATACTTTTAGCAAGGCATCCTGGCCGTTCCCGAGGTTAACATTACCGGTTGATGGTCATATGTCATCTTTATTGTATTGCACGCAATATTGAATATGCATGCATGCAGCATAACTATGTTCATAGACGGAACTTGGGTAATTTTTTTGGGAGGGCCGATGGCTATATCTATTAATTTAGGAAGGCCAAAGTTGCATTTCCTTTATGCAAATATAAGTAAAACATTAAAGTTTTGGGACCTCCCCAGTCTCCACTAACTTCCATCCATGACTATGTTAATCAGTCATGTTCATGCTATCCGCAGTCGAGGATTTGTTGCATGCAAAATACATGAACGTCAATTTGCTGCGTATTTGTAATTTAGTTTACATGGGTTGTGTCAAATAACAAAGAGATGTATTATTGAATTGTGTTTTTTGTGTCATTACATAATGAAATATCATCTATATTTATAATAAAACATATCTTGGAGAATAAGCCAACTAACCCTAAACCTAATAGATCCAAGCCCACAATCGGGTTTGGGCCATAATCTAATCATCTAATACTCCCCCACAGTTTGAACGGCAGCCTTGCGGACGGACAAACTGTAATGGATGTTGAAAGTTGCTTCTTCTTTTCTTCATCTTCTTTTTTTTGTTCGAGCGGAAGCATAATTGTATTTGGCGGCATAGTTGTTTATTGCTTGCAGCATCCTCCTTTGTGTGACGATTTTTTTTACGTCATGGCTTGCTTTGCCTTTAGAAGGGAGCAAAAATTTGATGGTCAACTTTTGTTGTCAACGACAAAGATCTTCGACAATGAATACAAATAGATGATGAAGAAAAAAATATAGTTGATCGAAGGCAACTCAACGTATATATAATTTTTTTTGACGGATAGGGTTTAGGGTTTATGAATTAGAAACGAAAAATAAAATCCTAATTAAAAAAACAATAAAGCGAAGATAAAGGGAATCCCTTCGGATCACTAGCAAGTAGCCGATGACCGGAGGATAGCAAATTTTGTTAGTGGATCTTACCAAAGCTCTGATACCATGTCAAATAGCAAAGAGATGTATTATTGAATTGTGTTTTTTGTGTCATTACATAATGAAATATCATCTATATTTATAATAAAACATATCTTGGAGAATAAGCCAACTAACCCTAAACCTAATAGATCCAAGCCCACAATCGGGTTTGGGCCATAATCTAATCATCGAATACCGATTGTGGGCTTGAATCTAATCATCTAATAGGTTGGAGTTGGAAGTAGGAAGTGAAGCGTCTGGAAGTAGGAAGTAAAGCGGACTAGGGGTGCTTACGGTTTGAAAATCGGACCGGACTGAACAAGACCGGACCGAAACCGACCTTGGCCAAAACACGGGACCGAAATGGTCTGGTCGGGTCGGTCTGGTTTGGTTTTCGGTCCGGTCTAATCCAATAATGCATATTTGCCGCGTTTTTTGTAAGACCGAACTGGATCGGACAGGATCGACCGGACCGAAGACCAAAAATAAGGAAAAGGATTAATCGAGAACCGGACCGAAATAGGTTCGATCCGATCTGGTCGATCGGGTTTCTTGATCCGGTCTGATCAGCTATCCGTTTTGCTCACCTTATACAGGACTATCTTATATTTGTTACTACAATTAAGAAACGCTTTTTGCTCATGAGATGACTTTTATACTCTAGCATTGAACTTTGAACAGCGTCTTCGTCTCCAGACGATTATATATCTTGAACATTCTTTTTTAATCTCAACCAGCATTCTCTAGCTTTATGTAACTATCTTAGACGTAAAAGTTAACCACGTTCACTTTGGAGCTCATCGAAGAATGGAACTTTGATCACATCTAGAGTTTTGAAATTTCAAAAAATACATCCGGATCGAATAATACACCAACTATATACATAGTTTCAAGATATATTTTTGGTAGATTTGGTAGATGGAGGACAAGAAAGCACGTCCCAATGACTTCATTATATATGGGGGGAAATTTTAGAAGGAAGCAACAACTCTTTTTAAAACTACTTTTTTCATCTTAAACTAGTACCCTTTTCATTCGTACATCTTTTTATTTTGGGTTGTTATACGATTAAATGTCAACTTTTATATATCAAAATCAAACATGGGATGATCTCGCCTTCAAACTTATTATTCTCGGGTGGAACGTGAAGCATGGAAATTTTGCAAAACGTTGATCCATGGTTGAAATTCGAAATGGCACATTCACCTAATATATATAATAATTGTCGAGAGTGAAAAGTTCACAAGTTACAAATTTGAGTAATGTTAGCATCTTAACTTATATTTAACGGTGATTTCGTTTTAAGCTTGGTTTGAAATAAGTGAAAAGTCGGGAACGATGAATTTATCCTTTTTGGGGCATTTTAGGATTAAAATGTTTCTTGCTTTATGATCCCTAAAAGTTATGAAAATAACAAAAGTCAAACATGTTAGTTAGTTGAGAAAAAGAAAAAGGAAAAATACAAAAATATTAGTGGTAGTTAGTGTAAATATAAAAAATGGTCAAAACGGGACTTTTCAAAACTTATGATTCTTTAATTCCCTTTGATGAACACTTAGCTACTTTTCGAGGTAATTAGTCGAGGGGGATTGAGATTCTTGGTTTTCTTAAGTGTTTACTTATAGCATTGCGTAAGGACACGGCAATAGTTTAGTATGGGGGATTTTGGTATGTGCTTAGTTACACATACCATTTTCCATTAAAAACGAACTTAAATGACCAAAAACGTATTAAAAATACATTGTATTTGGATGTTTCTTTTGTATTGTGCAGGTGCACGGATTATCTAAGAATGGATGAAAAACAAAGCAAAAAAAACTGACAAAAACCGTGCACGGAATGGAAAGAGAGCGTGTGGAAAAAGACAGTAAAAAAAAGTCAAAGGTCAAACCCGAGTAGTCACAGGTCAAAGCGGAAGACATAAAATCGACCCATCTAATGGGCCAGGGCAGCCCATTAAGTGTTAATATGAAGACAATTTCAAGCAAACGGCCCAAACAATAACAAAGAGGCCCATTATGCATATACGGCCCAAAACCCTTATCTGTTAAGAGTTAACAGCCTTCCAAACGGCTGTTAGTCCTCTATCACCACAAGGACCATGCGTGCAATAACAACATACACCTTGGAGGGCCAATTCTGCCAACTCCCAAACCCATTTATATCTCAAAGGACGATTCTTGCAAACAAATATTACAACATCAAGGACTAAAGTTGCCTAAACCCCAAACCTTTTACCCTGTTAAAACCAAAACAAATTTACCCGCCAAAAAAAGCTAGTACTATTCATTATCACTTTCCCACCTTATTTACTGGTCACACCACAACAAAACCATCACTTTCCCTTAAACCCCACCCCATGAAGTCAATGCCATGTTGGCAATCCCTTAACATCTAATTGGACAAACAAAATCAATGGTCGTGATGATATGACTTGGGGACAAAGAAAATTGAAAGGTTGAGATGACCATTGGGATCTCTCTCACACAACAAACACACCTCTTGAATTCACTCTTAGAAGAAACACACAAATGAAGCTCAAGACCTTATAGTTTTAGTATAAATATAATACTAGTGTAGTTTATACTTTTTTGTTGAATTTCTGTTAAGTCCATTATTGTATTAACAAAATTTGTACCACTTTTAATACTGTCATTTAAATTACTTGTCATTTAATTTACTGTCATTTCAATTACTTTTCATTTAATACTGTCATTTAAATTAACTCATTATTCTCGGGTGGAACGTGAAGCAACAATCAAAGATGTAACATTCGCATCCTCTCAAGACCGTCCTAATCAACGTTCAAATCAAACGACATCGATGACCTAATCAATATTGGAAACGAGCTGGGTTTCGACCTCCAAGATAAAGAAACAAAGATCAAGTCCATTATTAACGGTGTTACACCACGTGTACCATGATTGTTCTCTCTTTAAATGTCAGAAGGTTAGGAGAGGACTATAAAAGGAAATGGGTCGAAAGGTTATGTTATGATCATAAAGTTGAGTTCTTATGGCTTCAAGAAACACTCACCCAATCGAATGATAAATGGCTCATAAGTAGCATTTGGAATAATTCCCATGTTGACTTCGTCTCGAAA
>BQNB010123431.1:2740-20099 GCA_026074375.1 Tanacetum coccineum
AGTCAAAAAGTATGCAATAGTGGTCTTAGGGACAACTTCATGGTCTTAAGGAAGAAACAATGGTCAAAGTAAAACATAGTATGGCTATGTTTAGTGCAAGTGAAGTACAAAGCCAACTTGTAAAGAAAATGTGTGCTTTATGACTCCAATGTTGTTGTTATGCCGTGGGCCAAAATTTGGTATGCGTGTGTGAGCACTAGTCAAATTTATATATGTATAGTATTAATCTCGTGACAATTCTTTCCAAATTACTTCTCAAACAAGAGAAATAAAAGGATAAAATCTCACTTAAGAGAACACAATACGTATATTTTTAACCGGGAAGTATTTCTTCTCGGGTCGTATCCCAACGAAGTCGTGAATTGAGATTCGGGAATAATTCGGATTCAAGTCAAGAATGGATAAAGGGTTTTTGAATGTTGAATTACACTACGAATTTAATAGCACAATTAAACTAAGAACAATTGAAGAATTAAAAACGTTTAACTAATACGAAAAATTAACAAATGTGAATTAAAAACGTGAGCTAAAACTGAAATTTAAAATATAAGGCACTACTTTTAACAAATTTTATACCTAAAAATCACAAATTTAAAAAGAAAATTTTAGGAAAAAGAATTAGAATTTTTTAACTATTTTTCTATTTTTTATGAATTTTTAAAGAAAAATGAATTAACTAAAAATAAACTTTTTCTAAAAATTATCACTAAAATTCTATTTTTATTTTTCAAAAATACTAGAATGAAAAAGAAAATTATTACAAAAAGAATTAGATTTTTCCACGTATTTTTCTATTTTCTATGAATTTTTTAAGAAAAAGAAATTACTTAAAACCTATTTTAATTCCTAGAAAATACAAATTTAATTGGAAAAATAAAGAAAAATGATTTTTATCTACTTAAAATGTGCAGAAAACTAAAGGTACAAAAATGCCCAATTTTTATAAACCAATTGAACCCTAATTTTACTAATTAAAGCCTAAAACCTAATTTTATTAAAACTAATATTAAAAATATTAAAACTATTTTATTTAACTAAAAAGACAGGGTAGAAAATGAAACAAAAGAAAGTAAAGGGTAGGCGGGGTAACTAACTAAAAAAAGAAATTTAACCCTAATAATGAAAACAGAACAGCCCTTACTATTGAGAAAATACACAAAGCAAACCCAACGACTTAAGTCAAAGATTTATCTTATTAAAAATTGAAAATAAGCAAAAATTACAACAGAAAAGTTGGACCTGAGCTTAACTACTACAAACTTTAATAAAAGCACTTTAGACATTTTACACTACTGAATAAGCAAAGAAAATTTAGCTTTTTAAACTGTGCTACAGTAACTATGAGGTTTCTTTGAAAATTTAACTTTTCTAAACTTTGGCTTATTTCTAGCTTAATACTCAATGAAAATAAGAACCAAAAGAAACTACAAGAAGCTTATGATGTGTACTAAAGATATCTAAAAGAGAAAATAAGACTAAAAGATAACTTAGATTATCAAGAAATTTGTTCTTAAAAAGTGAAAGTTCAGGCTTAATGACTGTTATTAAGCAACTCCTAATAAGCTAAATAGCTCAAATCTAAATTCTAGAAACTGGAATTTTGAGAATAAGCACTACTATGAATATAGAAGAAACCTAGATAAAAGAAATTTGGAATAAACAACTAGAAAGCAGAAGTTTAATCTAGATCATTTAATCAACTAAAATAAGATTTTTTACCTAGATAAGCTAACCTTAACAGCTGATTAAGTCTAATCCAAATAAGCAAAGAGAAGAGAAAACATTTTTAGCGCTACAAGCAAAAATCAACATTCAAACTATCTAAGCTTAAAAGCTCAAATTCTAACTACTACTAATCAGCTTCTTACAAGTGAATCCTATAAAAGTCCTTGAAATCTCAGCTGCTGCTAATACAACTTTTGTAGGAAAATTAAAGCTAGTCTAAAGCTTAGAAATGAAACTTTAAAGATGATCTATATAGAGCTAATGGAATACTACTAAATTGCTTAAATCTAAGTCCTTATCACCTAATTACAAATGCTAAAAAATAGCTAGAAAAATAATGAGAATCAGCAGTATTAACTGAGTTAATACTGCTAATTCTGATGTATTTGACTAAATCTTAAATGCAGGCCAAGACTCTAAGTTTAGAACTCATAAACTAACTAACTAAATGTGTCTAAGCTTACATTAACTCAAATTGAACACTAAAATGCTGTGAGTGACCTAACTCTAAAACTTCTTAACCCTTTAAGTTGTCCTGGTGCTAGCAATAGCTACTTAAGCTTTAAATCTTGAAAATCTACAATCTAACTTTAAAATCCTTTTTAAAACTTGAAAACTTTGAAAATCTCAACTATGTAAAGTATTTTGACAATATCCTGTTGACTTTTAAAGTCAACAGCACCTTATACCAAACACTACTTAACACTTACTGTCCCAACTGAATTTTATCTGAAATCTATTTTAAAACTAAAACTGCTAAATCCTTTTATCTACTCAGTCTTAAACTCAACTAATTAAGCTATCTAAACAATAAAATCTAAGGCTTATGTTCTAAAAAACACTAGTTACTCAGCTAGGTATTTAACACTAGTAAGAACAGTATTAACCAAGATGATTATTTAGCTAGAATTAGTAATGGAAAGTTAAAAACAGATAAAACTAATGATTAACTAAACAAACTTTAATAAGGAATCAGCCACATCAGAATTCTCAATCTACGAGCATGCAGAATAAGCTTCAAATGCTAAAATGAAAAATAGAGAGTGAAACCTGAAATTTTGTAATCTCAGACACTAGGCCACTCCTGTTGAGTGAATGACCTTAAAAATCAATGTCCTAATGGCTCCTAGCCTCTAGACCAAGAGCACTTAGCTCAATAAGCTTCTTTGAGCTTATTCTTGAAATATCCAAAAGCTTCCAATCTGGAATGAATTAACTCAAGTAATCATCCATAATTGATTTGAATGATCAAATTAAAGCACTTTTACTGTCTTTTAAACTAATATTTTTGACTAAAATGAACTTGTTAACTTGTAAAGCTTCATGAGCTTATTAAGAGCTTAATAATGTAAAATCAGACTTATCAATATGGAGATTTAAGAAGAATTAAGAACAAATCTGATTTTTATTCCTTATAAACTGAAAGTACAAGTGAAAGTAGGGTAAAGTACAAGTGTTGAAATGCTTTTAACTTTGGCACGTATACATATTTGTATTTGACAAACGTGAATAGTAAAAGCTTACCAAACTGAAAATTTGAAAATTAACTAACTAAAAAAACTAAAACTTGGAACTCTCTAACAGTTGTCCTATCCTGTCTATATATAGGGACTTGAAGAAGAAGAGAAGAAGATGAAGCTTCCTTTTTTCTCAGCCGTTTGATCCAATTTGAAGAAATTATAGCCGTTGGATGTTTCTTGCCACGTGTTTGAACCAATGAGAGGCTGCCACGTCACCTAATTGATGTGGCGAAGGACTTTGATTGGTGGGGTGGAGTGGAGATGAACTGGAAAGGGATTTGGAGTGCTTGGGTTTGTTCGAGCTTATTGGCGGGAAAAGTGGTTACAAGGTTGTTAAGAGTAAAAGAAAAAGAAGGAGAAGAAAGAATAACCCCGCGTTTGTGTTTGAAAGTTTGGATTTATTGCATAACAAGCCCTTGTGTTTCTTTTTCAAAAGTGTAGTCTATAAGTGAGTTTGAGAATTGGCATTTCTGGCCCTTGTAGTTTTTAAAACAAGAAATGGGCTTGTTTGGTAATTTTGCATCCACTTCAAAGGGTAGAATGGTCAATTTCACTTCAAAACTTTGACTTGACTTCTTTCATGATTTTTGAAGACCTCCTTTGATTAATTTTGACTTTTTCTTCTTTGTGTCGGGCTGATCCGCTTTGATATCTTTCTCATGTCTTCACTTGATCACGTTGCCTTTTCCGTTTCTTTGTACGGTTTTGGTCTTTTTTGCTCAACTTTTTGTCTCCATTTGATCTTTAATTCCACACACATGTCATTAAACACACAAATACACATATCTTTTGGCATTTTTGGTCATTTTTGCAAGTTTTTACGGGTTTTAAACATGTATAATTAAACATCTATCAAAAGTCTAAGCAAAAATTTCAAAGTTTTTCAACGACATTCATAACGTTTCAAGATTTGTGCTTATGACAAGAACTTCTCGAGTATGAGCGTGCACAACAATGATGCTTCCGAGAGTTCGAAACCATCATGGGGGAAAATGTGTACTTTGATGTTACCAGGTCAACTTCTAGGGGGAAGTAGTGTATACTACTTTACTTAATATGTTTTGTGAAGTATTCTACCCCACTGCGTAGAAAAATGTGTTGCTGATTTTCTTGCATGTACCCCCGAACAAATATTCACCAAGACCTAATGACAAGTAGCAGTAGTATTTGGTGTGGTTTCTCTTCTACAAAATTTCGCTGTGCACGTTAATGACAAAAAGAAGGTTGTTTAAGCTACATCAAAGTTTCAGAATCTGCTCAAGATAGGGATGTTGGTTTGGGGGGAAGCTGATTCAGAAACTTCGTCAAAAAGAAGTCTATGAAGAAAGCTTTTCAAGACATGTTGCATGGATTGGGGGGAAGTTAATCCAACTCATTGCATACTACAATGGTCCTGAACAAAGTAAAACACATGTACGATCGAAGCTGTTGTATAAGTTTCAAGACCAGAACGGCACATATGACATCATTCAGCATTGCGGAACGCCTTTGGAAGACGTTTATTTTGTTGTATTTGTACCTGTTAGGAACATTGTAAGTAATTCCGTATGTCTATATATTAGGGAAAGATTGTTAGCCTTAAAATATGTCGACTAATACGAAATTATATTATTTCATAAAAGGCTGACAATCTAATACAAAAAGAAGATGAGTCAAGTAACACACAAGATCTAACTAAAACCTTAGATCTATAAAAACCCCAAGATGATCTTGCAAAACCCACTTGATGAACCAAAACCCTAACTTATGAAATCTTAAATAACCCTTGAAATCAAAGAAACCCTTCTTCGAAACACCTTAGATATGAATGAAAATGATCTTGGAATAGTTATATCTTTCTAGAAATCAAAAATATGAAAGTGTTTGTTTGTGTTGTTCGCCGTGAGCAAGAAGAGAAGAGGGAGAGAAAATCTTTTTGGTGGCTTGCAAATGAAGAGTGAAACCCTAAGTTGTTATCACTTGGTATTTATAGGAAATGACCAGGTTAAGGGGTCTCTTGGCTTATTAATAGAAGGGAACCAAATGGGTAAGTGACCAACACACACCAAGGGTGTGTGTGGTGTGGGTTTGGATGCAAAGAGCCAGGGGGTTCATGGTTTGATCACTAGCTTTTCTAAATAATTTAAAATTCCTTCCTTAATACATAGTGGAGTTGTGGTCCTCACCATGCAAGGTGACAAAGGATGTGTAAAGAGGTGTTGGGTGCATGGGAGGGTAGAGACAACATGTCCCTATCTATGTTTTTCAAGCTTGTATTCAAAATAAAGTTAAAAGATTCCACTCCATTTAATTAAGAGTGTGCATGTATGCGTGTGAATTGAGTAGGGGGGATGACCATGAAATTTTTGACTTTAAACCCAACATATACGATAACTAGAGCTTACACGAAAAGATTACGGGTTTTCGAGGATTCGTTAGGTCAAAAACGTAAAAAACTTAAATTATACCCTAAAATGTAAAAATCAATACCGGGAGTGAACGTAAACTACGAAACACTTAAAAAAGACAAAATGATGCATATAATATCTAGACTAATCAAAATCTAAAGCCGGAACGCGTCATGTTGATCCCACTTCAATAGATCGAATTCCTTAAGCTTGTTTAAGGATTAGTTCTATTAGATAAATCTAACACAACTATAGTAGAAACTTTGTTTGAATGTATTAAAGATTATTCGAAATCTAATCTTTAATATTAAGAAGAAATATCAATAAAACAGTAATTCAAAACAAATAATTCAACAAACAAGCTCCAATATTATTAATGATAATAATACAAATACTCTTAAAGTATTAGGGTTACAAAGACCTTGAAGCTATGAAAATTGATAAAAGATAATATCAAACTCTATGCCCTAGGACCTCCTTTTATACACCAAGGAGTCCTAGTCACGCCGTCTCCCTACACATAACTCTCTCAACCCTCATGTACTTCCCCTCTCCCCTACCATCTTTTCCTTTCCCACCAAACCACCACTAATACCTATCAATATCCCACAGTAGCCTACCTCACAAACTAGGACCCCCCCAGCACCACTCTATAACTTGAGTATGAGAGAGATGTGTGTGTCAGTAGTAACTTCTAAGCGCATGATTTTCACTCTAGCAGCATTAACTTTCACGATGAGCAGTCGTTAAACTTTGGTATAGCTAGTGTATTTATTTTTTACTAGCTAGTCTAACTCTATTGTCTAGCTGTAGTAAAATACTTAGCCATATTTTCTTTTGAAGTGTCTCTAAGCCACCAAGTACTATAATCAGCCTTGAGAACCAACATTAACACAAACGATGAGCTTAGCAGTAAGTCAGAAACAACATTACAGATTGATCTTTTTAATCTCCAAAAATCCTCCCCTAAAACTTGATATCTCTTCTTCAAAATTGATCGACAGTTTCTTTCATTTGAAAGCTTTCAATCAACACCAGAGGATCGCTTAAACACTTCTTTACTTCTTAAGCTGTTTTATGATGAATTTAAGAAGCTGATAAGCCATTTTACTTTCATAGTCAATCATAAGCTTCTTTTCCAACATCATTGTAAGTGTAGATGGTGTAAAAGGATACTTCTTCTCTACCAACATATAAATCTGCATATGTTGCATCCTCAAGAAATGTACTCCACAGGAGTCATACAACTTCCAATTCAACACTTTGTAGTCTTGTTGATTCTTCCATACTTTATCTTCTACATGTGGTTCAAACATTGTTTTCAAATCACCACATAATGTCAAATCCAAGTCTTCTACTGATCTTGTTGACCCATATTTATCTTTTACCAAGTTGTATAAAGTTTCTAAATCTTCCTTGTCAAAACTTTTAAGCATGTGACTAAAGATCATGTACATTTGAGACTTTCCATCAGCTATTATTATTTAATAATAGCTTTTTCTTCCTTCTTTATGAATCTTCTAGCCAACAATACTTGGAGACTTAACAGCCAAAGGTATAACATCAATTGTTACCTCTTCTTCATCTGGAATGATTTCTAAAAACTGTTTAAGCTCTGCTATTTCTTTTTCATCTTCCACCTTTTGCTTCTTTGTACACTCTTGTACCAGCTCTGTTCCTGCTAATCAAAATCTGAAGCCGGAACGCGTCATGTTGATCCCACTTAATGTATTTACCCTTTTGAATGCTCTGTCAAACATCTCTTGGATAAAATCAAACTCTTTCAGCTTCAAATCATTAAGATTGTATCATTCCATGTTCTTTAGGTAAGTACACATTATCCTTCTATGTTGAGCTTTTGTTGGTGGTTTGTTTCTTTCACTTCTGCTCTTTTAGCTGCAAAATGCTTTCTTCTTTTCTCTAAGAGTTGTTGAAATAATGTAGCCTTTTCTTCAACATACAACTCTTCTTGTTCTTGTGATTGCAATCTTTCAGCTAATTGATGATCAGCATCAATCTTTGCCTGTATATCATCCCATGTTTCAATCAAGGCAATATTGGCTTCTTTTTCTTTTTTAGCTTTCTCTCTTGCAAGTCTTTCTTCTTCATCAAATTCAGCTTGTAACTTTAAAGCAGCTTCTTCATCACGCCTGATTTGATCTTTCTTCTTCATAGGCTTCACTAGTTCTATCAATATCCCTTTACCTTTGTCATGTGATTGTTGTGACGTATAGTGTGAAGATATTGTTGTTGTGACTCACCCAGCTTTGATAATACACCCTTTCCACCTTGGTTTGTAACTCTTCATTTCTATAAGTGCTTGAGTCAAAGTAATATCACCATCATCATCAGTAGTTGTTGTAGCAACACTAATAGTTGTTGCAGCACTAGCAGTACTAACTACATTACCAGCAGCACTCATAACTTCAACTTCTTTAACAACATTAACTTCATCATTTTCCTTATTAGCAGCAACTTCTTGTTCTGCAACAAACATCTCCTCACCATCTAAAACATTCACATCAAGCATCTCTTCATCCACATTTTGAACACTAAATCAGATGTAATTCTTCATTTCATCAATAGCAAAAATCCTCCCCTGTTTTGGATGCATCCTCACCCAAACTTTCTTCATTATCAAAGGATTCTACCCTAGCAATCAAACCAACTTTATATAATCTCTTCAGCCTATAAGTTCTTGACCTATTTTTCTTTTTAAGGTTCTTGACCCTCCTTTTCAAACTAACAATCTCATTATGTTGAGTGGTCTTTATTTTCTCCAAATCAAGAACCCTATTTTGTAAAGTGGTACATAGTGCCATCAATTCATCAAGTTTAAGTCTATCCTCATCACTTTGAATTACGTTACCTCTTGCGAGCAGTGAATCATTAGAATGTTTAGATACATTCTCAAACCTAGTTTGAGCAATAGTATCCCCCAAGGTTTCTTGGCACCTAGGACCACCACCTGAAGTAGCTTCTTTAATGGAACTAGATTCATTAGTTTGCCTTGGATTGGGTCTTATTTATATAACCATTGTCCTGCTTTGCTTCTAAGCTAGAAGCAGTAGTGGCAGCCATCACCAAACTGTCACCCAACTCCTTATGGAAAACCTCATCTGTAACATTTTCACTAGGATCACTAGGCTGAGGTACCCGAGTGTCCTTTCTTTTAGGCTTCCTAGGTTGTTGTGTCTTTTGAGGTTGAGTTGATGATTGAATAATGGTGGGTGTGTGATGGGGATCAGTTGGATTTGCTAAACCTTCAACACAAAAGTAAATTGGTATGTACCTAACCATTGTTTGAAATAAAGGTGTTACTCTACCAGAAGAACCTTTGCCTACCCTTTTCATATTTCCAAAACTCTTTTTAGTGTGAGAGGGTGCAATATAAATTCTCTTTGAGTTGGCAGCCCATCAAGTTGTTGATCCAAAAATATTTGCACAAACCTTAGATACATAAAAAATTTACCAAACAAATTCTCTAAGTTTCTAATCATACTTTCAAAAATGAATTTTGAAAAATTGAACTTCTGGTTTGTAACTAAACAGATAATGGCAGATGTTATAGTACTACTAAATTCATTCCAGGCAGTAGTCTTTGGACTTAGTCCACTAACAATAATATTAATTAGAAATTTCCATGTTGGAAAAGAAAGGTTATAAAAGGTGAGTTTTTGTGAAATTTTCTCATATCCCATCAATGTAAGTTGTTTTCACAGATGGAGCTAGAAGTTATGTAAACAATCATCACCTAGTTACCTCTCTGCTAGTTAAAGATCTTTTCTAACGGATTACTCCAGTGATGATTATCATCTTGCCACTCTAACTAGGTATGTAACTGTTCGTTCCCCATTGATAGTTTTTTTTTTATTTTTGCCTTACATATTAAACCAGAACTGTTCAATGCAAGAAATATATATAGTAGGATTGATCATTAAGGCATACCTTATAGGATGTGCATTTAAAAAATCCACTATTTGTTCAAACCCATCACTCTCTATGGGTTTATACAAAAATGTGACCATATTATGAGTATCAGCAAACTTTAGAGTCGTTATTTTGTTGGGTTTTGATAATGGATGATAAAATTGAGTTAGAGTTTGTAGTTAGAGAATATTTAAAAGAGTGAAATTGATTAAAGAATCAATTCAAACCCTTAATCGAAGTATTTATGGAAAATACCCTCAACAACATTAACTTTCTCCTAGCAGTAGTAAGTTATGCCTAGCAGCATTAACTTTGAGTCACCAGCATTAACTCCAATTCCATTCTAAATAGCTTTTCCATCATCAATTTAACACTTTTCTTTGCTTTTCCTGAAAAATGTTAGTCCAAAAACCACAAAAACACAAGCCATAGCAATTTTCACAATTATCACAGTATTAATTATACCTAGCAGTATTAAGTATAACTAATAGTAGAAACTCAGCAGTATTAAGTATAACTGACAGTACTAATTATAATTAACAGCAGAAACTTTTAATGACATGAATAACAATACTAATTCATACAAAACTCTACAAAAACATAAAGAGATAAAAGACTTTAAGGATTTAGCATTCCAATACTAACAATCAATTATTGAAATCTACTTACATCAAAAGCTTTTGTAAGCAAATCCGCAACATTCCTGTCAGTATGGATTTTAACCATTTGAATAAATTTCTTTTCATTGCAATCTCTAATAAAATTATGTCTGGTCTTTATATGCTTTATATTTGAATGAAAAACAAGATTTTTAATTATGTAAATACAACTGTTATTGTCAATAAAAATTTTGGTATGCATAAACTGTACCCATAATCAAGTAGTTGATTTTGAGTCCAAAGTACTTGTCCACAACAACTTGAAGCAGCCACATATTCAGCTTCTGTTGTGGAATTTGCAACCACTGTTTGTTTCTTGCACTGCCATGATATTAATCTACATCTAAGAAATTGACAACCTCACAGTTGTAGACTTCGTAATCCAAGCTAGCTCCAAAGCATAATCACTATCAGTGTATGCTACCAAATCAAAAGGAGAATCTTTTGGATACCAAAGGCCCAATTTTGGTTGACCTTTTAAGTACCTAAAAATCCTTTTCACAGCATGAAGATGTGAAACCTTTGGATTGACTTGGTATCTAGCACAGGCACACACTGCAAACATGATGTCAGGTCTTGAAGATGTAAGATACATCAATGAACCAATCATTGACCTATACATATGGAACATCCACTTATTCACCATGCAAGTACTTTAGCTGTAGTCAGAACTCCTAACTAATCTTCAGGTTAATCTTCTTAACTACTAACTTTTATAGGAGTAACTAAAGTAACACCAACATCTTGATCTATTTCTTCTATCATCCTCCCTTGTTTGGAGGAATCCACACTGAAGTCATGTCAGTCATCTAAAGAACCATAAACCATAGGCTCTACTCTAGCTTGGCTTATTTTTGACAGTTTTCCTTCCAATTCTCGTCACTTTCCAGGATAAGCTTGGTTACAAGCAGTCACCATATACCTTCTTGTCTGCTTTAATTCTGTTTCCAAAGCTAAACCCTGTCTGACATTTTTTATATAAAGCCGCAATTCCTAGAGTGTCGATAATGTCCACATCACTTCGAGGTGTATTAACCCCTTCGAGTGGAGAATCGATAGGACACTTTAGAAGCCCTCGTCAAACCTAGTTTTGAACAAACAAACCCCCCATGGTCTCTTGGCGCCTGGGACCACCATCTGAACCAGTTTCCTAAGAAATTGGCTCAGTAGGTGTTGCCGTGGATTGGGTCTTAGCAATGTTTACTACTGTCAGCACAGCTTCTAACTTGTACATAGTATCAGCCCTTTCCACACTGTCAACCGCCTCTCCTGATGGATAGCACATCTGGTACATAGGGTATAGGCACACTAGTCTGAGGTAACTCAGTGTCCTTGTTTAAGGCTTGCCTAGGTGATTGAGTCTTTTATGGTGATGAACGATCAATATTAGGGATTGAACATCCATGAGTAGTTGAGCAGTAGACAGTGGTGGTTGGGGTTCAGAGGGATTTCCTGAACCTTCACCCTCTTTTGCTTGAAGTGCCAGCATACATGGAAACAAAGGTGTGTGTTCCCCAGAAAAACCTCTTTTCATATTGCTAAAAAGTTTTGGAGTTAAAGTAGGAGCAATATATGTTCTGTTGTGAGGTTGAAGAAATCTTTTGTTTTTGTCTAAAATTATTTGAATAAATCTTGGATACATTAAAAACTTATATTTGCTATATAAGTTTTTCACCATACCATCAAAAATCAATTTAGAAAATTTAAAGGTTCTGTTTGTGGCCAAACAAACAAGAGCAGTTGCTATATTACTACTAAATTGTTCCCAAGAAGTTTTCTTAGGACTAAGACAGGAGTAGGAGGTAGGGATCAAAAATCGCCCACTAGGGAAAAATTTACCTTTTTGAAAAGTTAGTTTATCATCAGTTAAAACATATCCCATCAGTGTGAGTTGATCAAAAATTTCAGTATTTGGCAAAACACTAATACCATCTGCATCTGCTACTTGAGAATGCCTCCAAACAGTGGCCCTCGGTAATTAGAGAATTCTTGCCATCACTACTGGCATTTACTCTGTTCCTTCTGACAGTAGCAGGTCTGCTAGAACTTTTTAATTAGGTGGTGGAGTAGAAACATAAAGAAAAAAATAGTAGGATCTTAAGTAAGGCATACTGATATGACCTAACCATTTAGAGAAAATCTAAACTATCATCATGGAATCCTTCACTCCTAGTTGTGTCTTAGATAAGCAACCATGTTGTTTTGTCGCAGAATTCCAAATTTTGCCATAATGATTAAGTTATTGATAAGTATTCTGGGTTTATGATCGTTGATGAGAATATAAGAGTTTGACAAAGTTAATTGAGATTTTATAGAAAGTGTTTGAGGTTTTGATATGACCGACTGAATAATATTGAATCTTTATCTTGAAGAAAGATTATAAGTAAAAGAAAGATCAAGAATTATCTAAATTATAAACCTCTATAAGCAAAATTGTTGGCAGAAATATCTCAACGGCTATTAATTTATTAAGAAAATTCTGTTATACCCGAAATAGTATTAACAGTAACACAACAGTACTGATATTAGCCTCTAGCAAATATTAACTTTTTTGCCTAGCACAGATTAATATTATCTAACAGTTTTAACTTTTTCGTCCAATAACTATAACAACAACATGCTCTATATCATCACAAGCACACAAGAAACAACTAGAATAGAGCATGTGAGAATTCCTTGAGAATCCATATTTTATGCAATAGCCCACAGGAATCAAAGGTTAAGAACTGTTAACAAAACCAAAATACCAGTTATAAACAATTTCTTCAAAATTAACCTTAAGACTTCTAGCTGTCTCATCTCACCAAATCCAACCATACTGCTTTGCCTATCCTGCAAGTGTTAGTCCAAGAAAACACAATCCAAAATATTTGTTTCTTGACAGTATTAATTGTTGACTAACAGTATTAACACTAGCAGTGTTAAGTATAGCTAGCAGTACTAGTTATACCTAGCAGTGCTAATTTTAGAGATACCATTATTAACCTTAATTTCATCTAAAAATCATCTCCAATCCATTGCAATCATCCTCCCCTCAATTAAAGCAACTATAGGTTGAGCATTCCAATGCTAGCAATCAGGAAGTTAAACCTGCTAACATCAAACGCCTTTGTAAGGAGATCTGCTACATTGTGATCTGTGTGTATCTTGATCACCTAAATCAACTTCTTCTCATGTGATACTCTAATAAAATGGTGCATGATCTCTATGTGCTTGGTTATAGAGTGAAACACTGGATTATTCACAATATAGATGGTGCTTTCATTATTAATGTAAATCTTGGTGTTCATGAAGTTGAACCCATAATCAAGCATTTAATTTTGGATCCATAATCAACCTGTCCATACAATTAACCAGCAAACAACAAACATCGCTTCCCAGTAGTAGAGTTTGCAACTATAGTCTCTTTTTTTACATTGACAAGAAATCAATCTTTTGCTAAGAAATTGACAACCTTATGTTGTGGATTTTCTGTCAAAGCTAGCTCCAGCATAATCACTATCAGAAAAAGCTTCCAAGTTAAATGGTGAATCCTTAGGATACCAAAGGCCCAATTTAGGTTAACCTTTTAAGTATCTAAAGATCCTCTTTACTGCATGCAGCTGTGAAACTTTAGGAGTAACTTGAAACCTTGCACAAGCACAAACAACAAATGTTATGTCAAGCCTAGATGCTGTTAAGTACATCAATGATCCAATCATTGATCTGTATAAGTGAACATCCACATTGACAGCTTCTTCATCCTTGACCAATGCCTTGTTAGGCTCCATAGGAGTGCTTGCTGTCTTCACAGTGACAAAATCAAACTTTTTTAGAATATCAGCCACATACTTGTCTTGGCTTATGAAGATTCCATCCTCCTTCTGTTGTACTTGCAATCCTAAGAAGAAAGTGAGCTCCCTTATAGAACTCATCTGGAATCTCTTGTGCATCATCTACTCAAATTCAACACACAAAAACTTCTTTGTAGACCCAAAGATGATATCATCAACATACACCTATACTAACAAGATATCACTTTTGCCCTTCTTGATGAACAAAGTTTTATCTATAGTACCTCTTCTAAATCCATTTTCTAATAAGTAGGTAGACAAGGTCTTATACTAGGCTCTAGGAGCTTGATGTAGACCATATAAAGCTTTTTCTACCTTATAAACTTTATTAGGGAACTGTGGATCTTCAAAACCAGAAGGTTGGCCACACAAAACACTCTCATCTTCAAGTAGTAATCATAAAAAAAGGCACTCTTCACATCCATATGGTACACAATAAGTCATGCATAGGCAAAAAATAACCTGATTGCTTCAATCCTAGCAACAGGAGCAAAAACCTCATCATAATCAATTCCTTCTTCTTAGGTATAACCTTGTGCAACCAGTCTTGCTTTGTTTCTAACTACAATTCCTCTCTCATCTTTCTTGTTTCTATACACCCACTTAGTTCCAATAGCCCTCTTGCCTTTAGGAAGATCCACCAGAGTCCAAACCTTTTGAAGTTTAAATTGCAGAAGCTCCTCTTGCATTGCTTCTATCCAGCTTAGATCTGTCAAAGCTTGAATCACCTTCTTGTGTTCTATTTGTAAGAGAAAACAGGTAAATAGGCAATTTTGATAATTTTGTGATTTGTTCTCCTCTACTTTTTGATGTAACTGACCATAGCATGTTCTTTAGAAATCTTGGTCATCCTCTTTGTTTGAGTAGATGAATTTATGTCTCCAATGATCTGGTCTATAGGATGATCCTTGTGAATTCTGGTTGTGGGAATAGGACTGACATTCATGGTGGTTTCCAAGTTGTTAAGGTCAGCCTCTACACCCAATTCTCTATCATCATATGCATCATCAAATATCAGGTTTTCCAAAGATTGCATACTTCAATCATTATTAATAAGGACTACAGTATTAATAACCTGGACTACCAGTATAATATTTCACATGGCAACATTAATACTTGGCTCCAGCAGATAACTAACAATGGACTAGTATACTATCTCTGTTCGTGCTGTTAGCATAACCTACTTCTGTTGAACAAGCAAATTATCCAATTCAACTCTGAAATCTTGCACATGCTGGTCATCTTCTTTATTTGAAGCTCCTCCTTCCTTTTCTTGACTATTTCTTTGACTTACATTATGATTTCCTTTATCTGGTACCTCATCAGCATCCTTATCATCTGTGCTCTGAGTACTTGAAGAGAGTGGAGAATTAGAAAGCATGAGTGGTAGCAGTATGTATTCATCATTGGATGCTTTTTCCTATCTAGCTTGCCCTACATTAACATTTGTCTCTATACCTGCATCACCATTAGTTTGATTTCCTGCAGTAATTGCACAAAATGCAATAGATTTTTGTCATGAATCACTATAAAGAGCCATTCTAGATCACTCCCTTGTGTAATATTTGGTTTGTTTTCAAAGAGAAGTTATGGGTAGTTCTACTCTAAACCTTCCTAGTTCTAGTGTTAAATAACCCTAAAAGCCTGCTATTTATAGAGATCCAACCAAAGAACCCCTCAGCAGCCCTTCTTATCAAATTTGCCTACGGGGATCTAAGGTTTAAGAATATCATATGACACCCAAACGGTCTTCATAGAAGCTTATACGTAGAGTGGTCTACCCAAGTAATAGTTCATAAGGTGTCTTGTTGTGAGGCTTGGTCACTAGAACCCTATTCTGAACATAACAAGTAGTACTAACTGCTTCAGCCCAAAATGTAGTAGGTAATAATGAATCTGCTAGCATAGTCCTAGCTGCCTCTATTAGTGTCCTATTCTTTCTTTCAGCAACTCTATTTTGTTGTGGAGTTCTGGCAACACTAAACTCCCTCTTAATCCCTTTCATCCCACAGAACTATTTCATGTCATTATTCTTAAACTCAGTTCCATTGTCACATCTGATGATTTTAACCTTATGATTCATTGATTTACTAGTGCCTATTAATAAAAGTTTTAAGGATCCCACTAGTCTAAAAGTTTTAAGAATCCCACTAGTCTCATCCTTAGTAGCCAAAAAGAAAACCCAACTAAACCTACTATAGTCATCAGTGACAATAAGGCAATATGTTTTGTGATTGATACTTCTTACAGATGTTGGCCCAAATAAGTCCATATGTAACATTTGTAAGGGTTGGCTGATAGAGCTCACAAGCTTGGTCTTACAAAAAGCTTTGCGTTGCTTTCCCTTCTGACATGCAACACAAGTATGGTCATTTTCAAAAATCTAACAAGGTTTCCCTTCACAAGTTTGTTCATAGTTTTAAAGTTTATATGACCAAGCCTCCTATGCCATAAATTAGACTCATCAATTATAGCATTTGCCAATAAATAAGTCAAGCCTTTGCCAACATTCTTTAGATTAAAACTGTACATCTTGTTCTGTCTGGGAACTTTAAGCAATACTTGACTTTCATCAAGTAGCTTAAAGTCAGGAGATAGAACAAGACATTCAGTCTCAGTGAAAAGAACACTGTTTTTCTTGTCACACATTTGTGAGACAGAGAAAAGGTTAAACTTAAGTTCCTTTACAAAGTATACATCTTCAAAGTTTAATTTCTCAGTCCTAATTTTACCTTTTCTAGTAATTTTACCTCCTTTTGTACTTCCTGCAAATGCAACAAATCCACCATCAATATCTTGATAATCAAAGAGGTAGAACTTGTTCCCAGTAATATGTCTAGAGCATCCACTGTCAAAAATCCCTTGATCCTGTAAAGCATATTGTGGATTACCCTACACTCAAAATAAGAGAATTAGTTTCTGTTGGGGACCCAGGCCATTGCTGACTTGAGTCTACCTTGTGGATCAACATAGTCAAATCTTTTAAGCATGTATGATCCACTGTAGTTGGAGAAATGGTCAATAACATTTCCTGTTGGTCTCCAAATCCAGCATGCTGAGGACTTAACAACATTTTCCCTATCTCCCACAGCAGCACTAACTACTGCTTTTAGCCCAACAGTAGTTACATGATTAAACCTAGCAATATTAATTATTTTATTAAAATTATTGGTTTTAACTGCTGATTTTTGGTTAAAAGGCCTTCTTACTGGTGAATGTGCTTTAAAATAAGAGTTATTGTGGGTAATGCATCATTCACTTTTGCTTTAGGGGCAGCAGTATAAACACGCTTGGCAGTACTAACT
>BQNB010123432.1:0-20099 GCA_026074375.1 Tanacetum coccineum
GGAGGAAGATCCGGAAGAAGATCCAGAAATGGAAGAAGAAGAGGAAAAGATGGAGATGAATGCTGATGAAGAATGGGACGACCCATAGTGGATACTTCCTTATCAGGGGGCGGACCCACTTTACCCTCCGCCACCTGCATCTGACTCTGAGTCTAAGATTGAGTTTGAGGAGGCTGAGGCTGAGGCTGAGGCCGAGGCCGAGGCTGAGGTTGCACCTATACCACCTCATGTTCCTGCTAATCCTGTACCTGAGGCTGTTACTATCAGTACTGGCAGACTAACACCACTTAAGAGACTCTTAACTGACACTCAGGTTTGGACAGGATCATCATCATCTGCTGCCGCTGTTGGTTATAACCCTGAGGATCTCACTCCGAGTCACATTAGGAGTGATCTGGATGCACTTCATCGCAGGGTTCGGCATATTAAGTAGGATGATGTGCATGCCGAGAACAAACAACTAAGGATGATGTTAGACTGCAGTGAGAACCGTACTAGAGATGCTTGGAGAGAGCTTGACCGTGCCACATGGCATTACCATCATTTGAGGCGTTGGTCTATTACGGTTGAGAATCTATTACCACCGCGTTTGCAGTATCAAGAGGCACCATATGCTCTACCTGAGGCTCTATTGGCTCCAGTTATTCATGAGGATCCTAGGGATCCGTATATTACCGCACGTGATGCCGCCATTGCTCCTGCTACTGATAATGATGATTCACCTACTCATGAGGAGACTTCCTCCATCTGAGCCGCCAAGGATCTCCACCTCGTGACTCTTAGTAGTTTAGTTTCATTAGTAGCATCTTTTGTTTTGTAATCACTAAACTGAATCTTCAGTTAGTAGAATTGGTGCCATTGGTTGTAACGATTTGTATCATTTTGTGAAATAATGCAACTATGTATTACTTCTTTTTTGGTATTGAATGATGAAAATGGATACTCCTTTTGATTTACTTACTTGATGTGTGTGATGTTGTTATTATAGCGTTCGTTATATATGATGTGTTGATGTCATTAATAATAATTACACATTGAGGACTTTCTTTGTGTTGTGATAGATCAATGGCTCCATAATGCAATGAGCATGCCTGCTATTGAGCGACTCATCACTCAGAGGGTCAATGTGCTGTGGAGGCAGAGCGAGCAAGGCAGGTAAATGCAAGGGGACAAGGAAACAATGCTAACGAAGCGGAGGGCCAAGGTAGGGGCGCCCAGCTGCTCGATATATGTACATTTTCGGGATTTTGGAAGTGCAAACCCTTCGGTTCTTCCTGGGACCACGAGGGAGACTGTGGACTTAATGTGGGTGGTTTGAGATAATAGAATAGTTTTTTGGGATAAGTGAGTTGTGAGCGTAGAACGGTTATAATTTGTTGCTGCCACACGTCAAGGGCGTGCCTGACGTGGTGGAATTCACAGGTTCGCAACGATAGGATTAGAGGATGCTTAATCAGTATCTGGTTGGTCTGAAATGATGAAGGTTAATGACAGAGGGTTTGCCCCATTGAGGAAATTCAGCGAATGGAGCACGAACTATGGAATTTGAAGGTTAAGGATTTTGACATAACTGCTTACACTAAGCGCTTTCATGAGTGGTGTTCTATGTCCGGAAATGGTCACGAGCGAACGCAAGAACTAAGTGATAGCTTTTAATTTTTTTTTTATGGGGGGGGAGTAACGACGACATCATGGTACATGTTATTGGATCCATAACAGGGAAATGCCTGATTGAAGATGTGCGCATGGCATTTGCCATGATGGGAGCTAATGCTCAAGCTCGAATTGAAGGATTGCCGAGGGCACTAAATGGAATAATGGGAAATGTTCATCAGGGTGGTAACAACGGTAATAACAGATACACAACAATAGGGATCATCACCCGCCGTATACAGCTGAACAATCAGTGGCTGGTGAAATGCGCGAGGCAAGACACCTCCCTGGCTGTGCATGGGTGGTTTGGGTGGTTACATAACCTCTTTGTTATCTTGGGTTTTAGCTTGCACGTGGTTTGGCTAGGGTGTACTGTAGAACTGTGGAAAAGCAGGCACATGGAATGAGATTGTATAGGGCAAAGCTATAGCTCGGGTGATAATGCCGACACCTTCCATGATGTGTTATGATTGTGGAGAAAAGGGGCAACCAGGAAAGCGATAACCAAGTGAAGGGATCCACAAGGTGATGAGCTCGAGGTCGTGCCTACGTGATTAAAGATACTGAGAAGCAGCATGGGACCTAATGTGGTTACGGGTACGTTTCTACTCAACAATCGTTATGCTACTGTATTATTTGCACTCGGTCTGACAAACGTTCGTGTATTATAGTTTTAGTGCCTTCGATTGACTCATTAATCCAGATTAGACTAGCCACTAGTTTGGAAGTAGAATTGGCCGATGGAAGGGTCGCTTAGTACTAATCACTGTCTCTAAGAGGATGTCTCTGAACGTATTAAAACACTTATTTAAATTGACCTTTAGCCTGTGAGCTGGGAACTTTTGACGTAGTTATTGGGATGGATTGGTTAGTTGATCAAGACGCCGTTATCGTATGTGGCAAGAAGGTAGTGCATATACCGTCAAGAACAAGACGCTGGTAGTTGAGGGCGACTGTAGTACGTCCCGATTGAAGATAATATCCTGCATTAAGGCCAGTAAATACATCGAAAGAGGACATCAGTTGTTCGTGGCAATTTTGTAACCGAGAAAGAACCAAAGGAGAAACGTTTGGAAGATGTACCGGTGATTCGAGATTTCCCCGAGGTGTTTCCTGATTGACTTACCCGACTTCCCCACTCGGCAAGGAATTTATAAAAATTGAACTTGTACCGGGTGCTGCACCTGTTGCGCGCGCCCCATACCGATTGGCACCATCCGAGCTGAAGGAATTGGCGGACCAATTGCAAGAGTTATTAGAAAAAGGTTGATTCGCCCGAGCTGTCGCCATGGGGAGCGCTAGGTTATTCGTTAAGAAGATGAACGGAATCCTATTCCGTATGGCATCGATGTTTCGCGAGTAAATAAGTTGCAAGTCAATAATCGTATCTCTTCGAGGATTAACGACTCTGTACGATCAACTTCAAGGTTCCAGCGTGTACTCAAAGATCGATCTGCGGTCTGGTTATCTCTATCTCGGTTAGAGAAGAAGATATCCCTATTACTGCTTGGTTTTCTCAAGTATACCAATACGTTATATGTTAAGGTTAATTAGCACCTCATCGTGGTTGAGAAAATCATTACATCTTTCCCGTTTTATGTTGAACTTAATCTCAAGGACCAAATAAGGAAAACATTAAAGTTGTGTACTCTTTTTAATCCTAACGTAGAAAAGTTTCTTTCTTACCAAGTAAATAATGACATGCTAGATTCTCTCAACTTTAGGATAACTTCATTATATAAGGGAGTAATTACTAAAATTTAAAGACCTTACATTTGTTAATAGACCAAAGCTTATAGAGGAAGCCAATTATTAGACCAAAGCTTATAGTCTATATCTGAAAAGTCTCTGTTATGTGTGCTTCAATCCTAACAATTTCTTCGTAGAGAAGTGGTTTGATCAAAAGAATATTATCCAATGCAATGCGTTGGTTCGTTATATTCTGTTGGGCACAAAACCTAACTTAAGGTCTAAAAATACCTGCCATTAAAATTGTATAACATGGTCATGTGTGTGACCAATATGAGCTAAAAACATCCAAGCCTGATTTAGTTAGTAAGTCATAAACAACTACATTTGCAGGCTTGCAGTCTTAAGTCATCTAGCTTAACAGTAGTTTCTACATATGTATTGGATACTAATTTATTAATCTATGTATTTAGTGTTTATGTATATATGTATAAAGTAAAGGGTCCTAGTGTGTCAAAAATAAAGCCTAAGGGCTGAACATGTTAGTTTGTTGGTTAATAACCGCTATTCGGTTAAAGTTAGTTAAGGTAGTTATTGAGTTAGTTATTTCGGTTATACGGATACATGAAGGGACACAATGGTTCGTATGTGTCTGTTAGGAAAGTATAAGTACCCAATGTAAACCAAGTTTGTATTTCAACGGTTATATATCAATAAAAGTCAGTTTTACTATTGTTGTTATTCAATCGTTCATTAAGAGACAAGGGACCAACAGTGGCATCAGAGCCGAAGGTTCGAACCAGAGGGAAAGAGACAGATTGATTCAGGGAATCAATCAAGAGAAGAAACCGACCGTGGGCATACCGGTCAATCGAGAAGAGAGAGAGACAGAGAAGAGTTTTTTTTCAGAGGAATCAATTAAGAAAGAAACACGATTTGATCGAGTAAAGATCGAATCAGAGAAAGAAAGAGAAAGACGTACCTGGTTGTGCGAAGGAGAAACCGCCGCCGTGTGCTTGCCGAAAAGAAAACAGACAAGAGTAACCGTCATTACCAGAGAAGAAAAGTGAAACACCGATTAACCACCACCACCGTTTGATTAGAAGTAAACCAGAAGAAAGAAAAAGGGCGACCAGAGTTTGCCCTAATTTGTGTAGAAGGAAGAAGAAAGGTTTTTTTTGGAACAAAATAGCCGCTTTTATTAAAAGGAAAAAGAAGGAGCAGTTTTACTTGGGAATAAGAGGGCGTGTTATTTGTTTGGAAAAGGAGCCCACGAAAAAGTCCAAGTAACAGGTTTCATTATTCCTTCAAATACTTATTTTTTAGAAAAATTGAGAATTTGCATATTAGTATTGTGGATTAGACAGAAAGATTTAAGTTCGACTGTTATTAGAATTATATTGGTTTTAGAAGAAAATCAAATCGAAAGATATGTCGGGAGATAAAAACGAAAACAAAGTTGTTTTCGCCACATCGTTACCATCATATCAATGCCCAGTTCTAAACAACACAAACTATACATTATGGGCATTAAGAATGAAGAAGATATTAATGGCAAATGGAGTATGGGATTTAGTAGAAGGAACAAGTACATCAAAAGAGATTGATGTAAAAAAGGATAGTTCGGCGTCATCATACCTATTTCAAGGGTTACCAGAAGATTTGCAAATGCAAGTTGCGGGATGTGAAACAGCAAAAGAAATTTGGGACTCACTAAAGGCCAGATTTATTGGGACAGAAGACGTCCAACAGGCACACTCGCAACAACTAAAATCAGAATTTGAGAGACTCGTAATGAAAGAAGATGAAACAATAGATTCATTTGCCGGGAAGTTGATGAGTATTATTACAAAGGCTGCTACATGTGGATTAACGTTTGATGAGCAAACGAAAGTACGGAAGGTACTTAATGCAGTACCAGATAAATTTCTACCAATAGTAGCAACCATTGAAATGATTGTAGATTTTAAGACCGTAAAATTGGAGGAGATTATTGGGAAACTTAAGACTTATGAAGAAAGGCTTAAGTTTAGAAAAGGAAGTGAGGAAGATAATAGTGAGAAGTTGTTGTTCACACGTCAAGAGAATGACAGAAATTATGAACGCAACTATGAAAATGATAGACGAGGAGGTGGTAATAAGACACGAGGAAGAGGCCAAGGAAGATTCACAAGAGATAGTAAGAATGAAGATAGTTATGATAAAAGAAGGAGAAACCCCGGAGATCAAAACTACCATAGAAGAGACATTAGAGAAATAGAATGTTATAATTGTCATGAGTTTGGACACTATGCTGCAAATTGTCCAAAACCAGACCGTAGAGAAGAAAAAGCAAACCTTGTGTTCGAAGATGACGAACCAACACTATTAATGGTTACTAGTGAAGATGAAATGGAGATAACATCCTTAAAAGAAGAACCAAGTGTTGACAAGGGCGAATGCAAGAAACATCGAGAGACGCCATCAAGATTTCAGAAGGAAAGCCAGATTGAGAAAGACATCAAGTCAAAAAACAAGAAAGTTGAATCAGAAAATCGTGATACTAGAAATAGTGTGTTGGAGATTCAAGAATGCGAAACAATACAAATGAAGAAAGATGGTGACAAAGATGATCAAGTTGAAGATCAAGACAAAGGAAGTGGAAGCAAGCCAAAGTTCAAAGATAAAGATAATGGAGTTTGAAGATATCGAAGGCATGGATTAATAAATTAGGAGGGAGTATTGGATACTAATTTATTAATCTATGTATTTAGTGTTTATGTATATATGTATAAAGTAAAGGGTCCTAGTGTGTCAAAAATAAAGCCTAAGGGCTGAACATGTTAGTTTGTTGGTTAATAACCGCTATTCGGTTAAAGTTAGTTAAGGTAGTTATTTAGTTAGTTATTTCGGTTATACGGATACATGAAGGGACACAATGGTTCGTATGTGTCTGTTAGAAAAGTATAAGTACCCCATGTAAACCAAGTTTGTATTTCAACGGTTATATATCAATAAAAGTCAGTTTTACTATTGTTGTTATTCAATCGTTCATTAAGAGACAAGGGACCAACAATATGTAACTGTACGTTTAGCAACTAATTAATTACGTGCGAGCAATCACATCGTCTAAACATCTCTACGAAATTTCAAATGTTAAATGATTATTTTTGCAGCCTTGACATAACATTTTTTGGTAATTACTCCCCTCCACTCAGCTCTTTACGGAGTACATTGACGAAGAATCCCAGTTGAAGGATTAACACACACACACACGCACAAACGCGCACACATGCATCTTACTGTCTACTAATAGCAGAACTTAAACTTACATAGCATTTGAACATCATAGTCCATAGGAAAGATTAGTGTCAATATATGCCATTTGAAGGTTTAAAAGTTAATAGTTAGATGACATATAAAGCGATATGCTTAATCTTCATATAAAGCAATACTGTTTTTGGTATGCGTAGTTAGATGATGCCTACTTTTAATGTGTCTTAAATATTTGTATGGCAGTCACTGGTTATATTATTTCAAACTGTTGAGTATCAACCCTTAAAGATTTAGTTTAAGCAAATCTAATTACGCCAAAACTTATTGAAGTTCTGATTGTTAGCTTAACTAACCTAGATTTTTTTTATTTTAGAGCCCGAAAACCAACTGCTATGTCATCAGCACAAAAGTCTTGGGTATTAGAGTGCAAACTCTTTCCATTACTCTTTACAGATTTTATCAGCATCGACATCACCAAATGTCTGCAATAAGCATCATCGTCTATTGATTATCACTGTAAAAAAGATGGGGAAAACAATAACTATTTCTAGAGCTCTTACCTTGTCAATAATAAACATAAGGGATAAGTGTTTCACCTGTTAGTGTTTCACCTGTTAGTGGCACTAATTATGTACACTTCCTCATGTACATTAAGGGGGCAAAAAACTTTGTGCAATGTAATAATTTTGAACAAAATTAGCGAGCTTTAACCATAGTTGTGTAGATTTGGCTAACCTAATTCAAAAGTCACTCAACAACCCATCCCCCTTCTTTCCCACGCTTCCAATTAAATATGGTTGGTTTGAACATATATGAGAAAAGTGGCAAATTTACATACCAATGGATCGATTCAGGTTGTCTTGTGTCTCAAATAGCGCAAATAAATATAATGATTAAAAGGGAAGCATGCCAAACTGGTTGAAAAATGCTAAAATAATTTAAACAAACACCCTACTTCATGTACTGTAGGTCAATGATCACATTTTGTAGCTGATTGTGTCAGACAACATATAGTTTTCTTTTACAGGGATACCATCTTTTAACGGAGCACTTGATGATCTTATTATTATTATTATTCTCAATTACAACACGGGTTTTAATATTATATGGTTAAAACAATAAAAACTTGCTTCAAGAGCCCATGTGACTGTCAAAAATGCATGATCAGACCTCTAAAAATCGGGATAGAAATCGAGTAGGGCAAAATACGAAGAACATATTGAAATGTGTCAAACACCCTCTTAAAAATGAACTAAGAAAATATACACTTTTCAAAGAAACAATCCTCTTAAAAGCTTATATAATGAGTCAAAACACAATAAGCACTTGGGCAGTTCAAAACGCAAGAAGCATATAAATAGTAAAGGGCTAAGGGCAATACCAACCATCTCTTAAAAATAACTAATTATGCCTTTTTGATATAATACTTGATGCTCTTATCCCATCCAAATTCCAACGAACGCGGCATAATTGTGGCAAGTCCAACACCACCATTCTCCGTCATTCTGCATTCATTTACATCATCTATAGTATACGGCGATTCACTACACACTACTATTTCTGTTGCTTATTTCCTACCATAAGTACCATTCCCTTTAAGCCCTTGCACCCCACCAAACATATACAAAGGTCACTGATAGTTTTACATCATTAGATTTTCCTAGCAAATTAACCCACTAATGCATAACTTACCGAAATTATCTAGGATTGTAAAAAACGGTAACCGGATCGTTATTTGCACAAACATGAACAACAATATAAGATTATAATTTTAGATAAAAAAAATTCAACAAATAAAAACAAACTTATACTCAGCGTCTCTCTATGTTTGTCTAGTTTATGATAGCAGTCAAGCATTTTCCAAGTTAAATTACTCCCATCTGACCTACTGCAAGAAGAGAATAAAATATTTAAATAGCATGGTAATTTAAAGTCAAAGTTTCAATAAATAACCGGATATACATAAATACCTATAGGGCAGGCGACGTATGCCACATCGTAAGCCCTTACCATATATCCCCGTAAGCAACTGCACGCTTGAGAAAGTTGGCTTTAAATTCATTTCTTTTTGTGGCCGCCACGTCCTGCAATAACATAAATAAAAGGAAATTTAATTTTTGATTCCCAAAAAACTTCAAATTCACCGAATTTAAGCCAAGGGTGTATCCATAATCATTTACACATATATGAGCCACCAAACAGCCTTAAACGTATAAAAAAGATAAACAAGCTACAATGCTACAAAATTACCCTGGCCTAATACGTTTGGCCGAATACCAGAATGAGTTACAGATGCTTATAAAACAAGTAATAGAGATGTTTGAAAACTTACTTAAAATGTTTTATATCTCCGGACTTAAAAGTGGTGTTACAAATAGAACTATTAAGGGCAAGACCTATGGCTTTAGGATAAGCTTTCTCCTTAGCGCGTATAATCAAGGCTCGTTTTGAGGCAATTGCAGAGAAAGAGAAAGAGCATACATTAAAAAGAAAGAAGATACCATTCAATCATTACAAAGTGAATTAGCTTCACCTGAGAATAAAGGGTCGTTAGATGCTGATGAGGATATTGGTGTTGTTAAGGTTAGTAGGGCGATAGATGGTGTTTTCGATATTGGTGAAAGTAATGTGGAAAGTATGAAAGTTCGTAGCAAGTGGGGCGAATTTTCAGAAAATAAAGAAAGTATAAAAGAAGTTGTTGTGGGTAGTGGTGAAGCGCTTGGGGTTGACGAGGATGAGTCGAATAGAGTATCGGTACTTAAGGATGGAGGTGGTGAATTTGATGATAGTTTAGATGAAATAAAGCTGGGTTTAGGCGAGGAGTTAGTGATTAGGGTGTTTGAGGGTAGAGATGTTTTCGGCGAGAGTTTGGTTATTTTTTTTAATTTCATATGGGTACAAATCCTATGTGGTATATCTGGTGTTAACAAATCAAAATTTTCAAACAAGGATGTTGCCATGGGAAAGGAGGCTAAAATTCAAAAAAGAATATGAGATCCCAGAATTAAGAGTGTTTTTTAATACAACACCGTAAAGGCAAGGTGATTTTGAAAGTGTGAGAAATGATATCATTTATCTAGCTATTAAGTTTTACTCTCATTTAGCTCGTTACACATCTTTCTCTCAAATATAAAACACAAATATAAGTTTCATTTCACTTGCAAACTGATAAACAATGAGCTTTTCCATGGGAACAGTGTAATATTGGTTCAAAGATATATACTTTACAAAGACAAGAAAATTGAGCTTTCCCTTGGGAACAATGTAATATGCATTCAAAGATTATACTTTACAAAGATAATATTCTAATTCATTATGGACCTTATGTCACTGGACTTAGCCAAGAACTCAAAAACTACTCGTAATGACTATTTGCTCATATTTATCTTGGCGTTATACTTGTAAAGTGTCCCAAAAAGCTCGTAAGATATGAGCGTTATAATCTCACTGGGTGAACATCTTAGCGTGTCTAGGGGAAAGTCCTAAAACAGTCGCAATGAGCACCATTCAACCAATAGGTCAAAAAAATCACATTTTACTAAATCAAAACATCAAAAAGGGTACGCCGATAGATACCTCAATAGTTTTTTTACAAGGCTAATGGCACATACTGCAACGGAGTGGTCAATATCATCAGCAAGATCCATCATACTTTTATAAAAGCTCAGAGTAAATGATCCAAGAGATGGGACATTGTATTCCACGTCATAGACAGCTTCCGGTGCAAGAATAGAGGCTTTTCTTACGCCAGCACTCTTTAAATAAATACCAAAAATTAATCCTTCGTTTTAACATTAACTTATTATAACACAAAACTATGAGTAAGAGAACATTTTCAGAATATAGAACTTACTTTGTTATCTAATGCCCAACCAAGATACTTCAAATACAAATCCTGTAAGAACAGTGATGGATATGAAACGATCCATGCTCCAAGTGACTGTATGCATGACATGCAAATATCAGAATCTATGTCTCGGTAACGACGCACGAACAACCTTTAAAATAAATAAGAAACATAAGACAAACATTAAGATAGTGTGCATGAATCTGGACCCACTCTACTACCCATAGATCTTAAAGCACAAGCACTAGAATAATAATACCCTGTAAATATTTTCCGCATCATCTGCTCTATCATTGTGATTTTTTCATGCGTCTCTGACAACCTCTTATTAAGTGATTCAATATGTGGCCAAACTTCCGAGGGATGGTTTTTATGACATGTAAGGACCTTATCTTTCAAACTTAGGTGAATTAACTTAAGAACTGAATTGTTACTGACTTACTGGCTATATTTTGTCTAGTTCTTGGCCATTTAAAAAAAGTTTTTTCTTCTTTACTAGAATATGTATCTATCAAACTTAAAAAACGTGTTTTTATATTAATACGAACTTAAATGTGTAACACCCCCATAAAATCACAACGCAGCGGAATACCACTTTGGGGTGCCACTTCATAAACGTGTTTTTATATTAATACAAACTTAAATGTATAACTTATTCGGAGGAGTTACGGCTCCATCCAAAGCCCCACATACACCTTGTATGTTGACTTACCCAACAAAATACCATGGTTACTGACTTCAAGTTAAAATTTTGACATTATACCAATTTTACTCAAAAGTTCCAAATATAAACGTAAGTGACCGAAAATAGTCGACACTTATATACATTACCCTTATATATATATAGATGGCGGTGATCCCAAAGATAAGCGTAAGATATCAATAAGAAAGTATCCCATATACGTACGAGTATCCTTATATAATACTAGCATTAACTTTCGAAGGAGAAAATAAGAAACAAGAAGTACGCGATAATCGGAGTGGTCAATATATATATAACTGACCGATATAAGGCAAATAGTATGACGTCATAAGATAGACGTAGGAGAGCGAAATCATAATCAAGGATTATATACTAGTTATTCATGCAATAGCAATAAAAGTGCAAAAGAGAGCGTATAAGTTACCTGGGAGCAAGCGCGCGCGGATATCGGACAATGGGGAAGGACTCTTAAAATTTCCGAAAACAGTTGTAGTCCAGGTTTTTGTAAAATGACCTAGTTCGCTACAACTTATGCTCTGATACCAATCTGTAACACCCCCATAAAATCACAACGCAGCGGAATACCACTTTGGGGTGCCACTTCATAGTATAAAGTACAAGTTACAGTAAGCGACCTCAAAAGGGACGTTTGATAAAATGTCACATTCGATTTAAATAAATCAGAGTAAATTTAGGTCCCAATAATTTCCTTTTCACCAAGTTAAAAGAGTTCAAACATGATTCAATGTATATTTTAAAGATAAATGATTATCGAATGTGAAGAAAATCGAGTCCTTTAAGTTTTGATATCCGCGCGTCTCGAATGCTCCCAATGCTCAGCTAGAAAGATAATAACCTGAGAAAATACATGCAAAAACATCAACAATAATATTGGTGAATTCATAGGTTTAAGTAAAAACAGTATTGAAATAATTCAAGTAATATTCCGGTAAGAAAAGTAGCGTTACAACATTTCAAAGTATTATTTCTGAAATCCAAGTAGTGATTCAATAAATCAAGAAATGTTCAGTAGTGGACCACAAGATTCAAGTAATAGTAGACTATGAAACACATTCAATAGTCCAAAACATATATTATTGTACTAAGCTCATGACACCGAAACCTTAACGTACTTCAATCAATAGATTAGAATGCCCCACAAAAGTAGGATGTTCTACCAAACATCCTAAAAAGTAATACCTCAAATGTTCAATGCACCATGAGTCAGCTTGTGACCCCAAAGAAAGGTGGGGATTGTCAGTCCCGATAGATCTATCCACAACACTCGCGCTCACTACACTAGCAACTGACGGTTCATGATAAACAGGGGACTTAAGTGGCAGAGAAGGTACTTAGGCAATAATATCAGGCATAGCATACAATTTGAAACAACACTTGTGTCCAAAGGTAAAAAAAACATGCATAGCAAATAGCACTTAGTAAGTTCATAAGTAATCAACCATGTATTAAAAATTCAGGTAGTAAGCAAATAAAAGCTTTAGTAAAAATAGTCATTTAACGCTTAAGTAGTAGAAATTAATTTGGTAAAATGAGCATGTATTCTCACCCGGAAAACAGTTTATGAAAACCATTAAAAGAGAAAAGGTGGGGCTATGAACTCACCTTGATGTTGCAGAGAAACTAGCAGAAATGCAAATAATAATCACAGCACAACGGAGAATGGAACAGCTCGACCAAGAAGATGCAGCTTAATTTAACGGCTAAATCCTATTAGCTTAGGATGATGAATTTGGGGTTTACCGATGGATGAGTACATCAACGCGACTCGTTGATAAGGGATTTGGATTTCAGGTTGGATGAGTTTGATGGTTGGTTAAATAAAATACACCGGAAAGAATACACAAAGTATGTAATATATTCCTATATATTACATATGAAAAAGAAACAATTATATAATTCATGTGGCGAATCATATAATAAAGACAAACAAACAAAAGAATAAGTCGCAACATATAATACTTTACACGTATTATTTAAGAAACGTAAGAAAAATAATCGTAACAATATAATTCGACACGTTTTCGAAATTCACTTTACTAAATAAATAAAACGTTTTTGCATAAAAGTATACACATGTTTTAAAGTTACAAAATAAGTAAAAGATGTTTCTAAAGTTTTTACAAAAAGTTATGACTTTATTTCCTAGTCTAGGATTTATAAAAATAATATTTATAAATTAATATTTTATTTTCTTGACGGGTTTTTGTTTAAATAGTTATCTCGTTTGTAAAAGCATAGTTTTCGATTATTCTCTGGGTTGTTGTAAAATCACAATTTAATAATCTTAAAAACTATATATATAACTTTGTCATTTGATCGGGTTTCTAAAATAATATAAACTTCAATGACAATTTACTAAGTATAATAATTTTTAGAAATTTCGGCATGACTTTGCCGTTTATACGACGTTTCCATTTTCACCAAACTCAAAGTTTCCATTAAAACAAATCCATGTTGCACATACCTCAATATATATCTAAACGAACTTAAACAATTTACCAAAAACATGTGTAACCAAACACACCCTTATTAGCTATTAACAAAGAACCAACGCACCCTATGTGGCTGCTATACAGCCAACCAAACACCCCTGTTTGGGGCTGCTGTCCAACGAAACAAACACCCCTTAATGACTTTAAAACACAATATAAAAATACTTAATACCATATTTATTTAACCAATCTACACCACCATTTAATTCGGGTTTTAAACTTTCTAAATCTTGCAACGATTATACAAAACAAACGCACCCATTCGGGGCCATAAGACGCAGAAATAAATGCCCCTTAGGGGCTGTTATACCCAAACCAAACACCCCCTTTGTGGGCTGTAAATCAACAAACCAAACACCCATTTCCGGCTGATTTTACGCAGAAACAAACACCCCTTTGTGGGCGTGTTTTTCAGTCGGTCAACCCAAGACAAGAAACAAGACAAGGTTACCCGCAACAATTAACCACGTAACCACAGTCCGACACCTTGAGGGTGCGGCTGTGGTGATACTAAACCAACCCGAACGCACTCGTTCTGACAACAATCAAAACGCAACCTTCTTGGTGACAAACCCGACAAACAAACGCCCCCTGCTGGTGCCGTGCGAACCAAAACCAGACCGCACCATAGTTGGTTTTAATAGACCAAACGCAACCTTCATCGGCTGCCATAGACCCACGACAACACACTCTTTTCGGGTGGTGGCTGAGCCACGAAAACAAACACACCCTTGCGGTGGCTGACCCGAACCATACGCACCCCTGTGGGGCTGAGAACAAAACCCAACGCACCCCCGAGGTGTTGTAACGAACAACCCAACGTACCCTTTTGTTAGGTACACAGCCAAACACACCCGGGGCTGTTATAAAAACCAAACGCACCCTTGTCGGTGTACAGCACTGGTGGCGGGGATGGTGTTTCGATGAGGATGGGGTGAAGGTGGTGGTGGCGATGACGAAGACAAAGATGATGGTGAAGTGGTCGTGGAGATGGTGATGTTGGTGGTTGCGTGGTGGTGTTGGTTGCGGTGGGACAACAGCCGGAGAGGAGGGGGGAGGGAGAAACGCGAGTGAGGGCGAGTGAGTATGATGAACGGGTAGATTCGGTTGTGAGGAACCTTTTTGGATTCGGCCGGATCCGGCGGTGGCTGGCCGTGAGTTGGGAGGAAGATGGGAGAGTGTGTGTGTTAGTTTTACAGAAAATGAAATGAAAATTTTTATAAATTTTTATTTATAATAAAACTTTAAAAATTTAGTGACAAGTTTTGTAAATATGGGGGTGAGTTATGTAAATATTATCACAAGGACAAAAAGTGTAAATTTTGAGTATTATTTTGTAAAATAGTGGTTCGGGGCTCGTTTGAGTGACTTAACGGATGTTTCAAATCACGAAACTTGCGCCATCGTTTTCCAAATCATTTTTCCAACAAAAATGAGTATTTACTTGATAATATTTATAAAAATATTTGTTATTTATTTTGTGACTCGGTTAAAATAAAAACGAATTTTTAACTCGGATATTCGCGTTATCAACAACGATTAAATAAATAAATATTAAATGTTTTTATTTAATATTTTTATTAAATGTATAGTGATAATTAAAAATAAATTTAATTATTCGTGTGTGTCGGAACCCGTTGTGTGCAGTTTTCAAAACTTTGCGAGGCTGTTTTAGCCCTCTTCTACTTGTTTTCAAGTCTCGGGTAAAACTAAAAAGTTGTCTGAAATATCGTTTTACATCAAATTGCTTCAGGGTCCGAATCATGAAAACGTGATTTAGTGGTTCATTTTTTATAAATCAACTATGAATTAATAAATATCCTTTTTCGTTTTCGAATCAAATAATTTAAAAATAAATTTTATAAACGACATACATGTAATAATAAATATGATTTATTATTTAAATATGTTCCGAAAATTGACGGTTGTTACAGTCTTCCTACCTTAAGAGAGCGCCGTCCCGGTGCTCAATTTGTTTTATTCGTCCTTGGTTTACTAGTGATTAGATGAGTGGATATACCTAGGTCATCGTCAAGGTTCCAACGAAAATTTGAGTTAACAAAGGTCAAAGCATAGGATATATGCAATCGATATGAGCGAATGAATCAAATGTAATGAGAATCTTCAAATGGAAGGATAAACATACTGACTCGAAGAAGAAGCCATTGGATCGTCTAGAATATTAACAAGTTGTAAATTATTTGGAAAGCGGTTATGGTTCGTTTACTATTAGGATTATCAAGTTCGCGGCAGGTCGATCACCTTCGAAAATCCATATAACAAATTCACGAGTCGAAAGAAGTTTCTTAGCCCCAATGATATGATTAATTACGGACGAACACACGCTTGTCGGATACCACAATTAAGTGCCCACTCATTTTGAATTTGTCACTTACAAAAAGAATGCGTCCACAATCCTTGTAAGTAAGAATTTATTAAAATTATGGTTCGACGGTTATAATTTTTTCGTTTTAAATGAAGAAGCGTCCTAATTCATTTCAATAAGACGATTATAAATCATCCTACTTAAGCATGACCGACACAAAACACAATATCAAAACAAAACCAGATGTTAAATTAATCAGTGGGATTGAAAAACTATGTCGAATTTTGATATTATCAAAAGGAAATAAAGTAAAGCCATGAAAAAGTTCGAAGTTAATCGTAAGATATCAAAAGAAAATAGCCCACATGAATAGGTATTCTTATATAATACCAGTATTGACGCTCCAGGAAGTAAATGAGAAATCAGGAAGTACGCGAAAATCGAAGTGGTCAATATATATATATAATTGACCGATATAAGGTAATAGTAATACGTCATAAGATAGACGTGAGAGGGTGAAATCATAGCCAAGTATTATATACTAATTATTAATGTAATAGCAATAGGGATGCAAAAGAGAGCATATAAGTTACCTGGGAGAAAGCGCGCGCGGATATCGGACAATGGTGAAAGACTCATAAATATTTTCGAAAAACAGTTATAGTTTAGGTTTTGAAAATGACCTAGTTCTCTATAACCAGTGGCTCTGATACCACTCTGTCACACCCCCATAAAATCACATCGCAGCGGGATACCACTTTGGGGTGCTACTTCATAGTATAAAGTACAAGTTACAGAAAACGACCTCAAAAGAGATGTTTGATAAAATGTCACATTCGATTTAAATAAATCAGAGTAAATTTAGGTCCCAATAATTTCCTTTTCACCAAGTTAAAAGAGTTCAAACATGATTCAATGTATATTTTAAAGATAAATGATTATCGATGCTTTCCTGAAGAAAACCGAGTCCCTTTAAGTTTTGATATCCAGCGACTCGAATGCTCCCAGATGTCAGTGCAATATAATAACCTGAGAAAATACATGCAAAAACGTCAACAATAATGTTGGTGAATTCATAGGTTTAAGTAAAAGCAGTATTGAAATAGTTCAAGAAATATTTCTGTAAGAAGAGTAGCGTTACAACATTCAAAAGTATGGTTTTCGAATTCCAAGTAATGTGTCAATAAACCATTGAGTGAATCCATAGAGTTTGTAAGAGATAAAAGAGAACACAAGTTTGGTTCATCGAGTGACTTGTTGTACGGACAAGCCATTAATCACGTTTCTATTGCAATGAGCTCATGACACCGAGCCTTAACGTTAACACATATCTTGTATGTAAATCAGTTGCCCCATAACTAGGTATTATTGCCTTATACCTAAATTCTAAATACAAATTGTCCGTTGACTGGGTGCTCGAAAGGATTCGATTCATACCCCCGAACAGGGCTGTCAAACCCAATAGATCTATTTATTTGTACTAGCGCTCACCCATTATAGGCAATTAACAGTTCATGATGTTGGGGTCTTTTGGCAATAACTACTCATGCAATTGATCTCATATTTGGGTCCAGCATACCATAAAGTTTCTTGTGTCCAGTTTATAAAACAAGCATGTATCAAACATGTATCAGAAATCATGTGGTAGGCAAGTAAAAGCTTTAGTAAAAACATTCATGTAACGCTTATGTAGTAGTAACCGATAAGTTATTCGGTAAAACAAGCATGTATTCTCACCCCAAAAATAGTTTAAGAAAACCATTAAAATGAAAAGGTGGGGCTATGAACTCACCTTGATGATGAAGAACGATCTGACAGATAGGCATTTAATATGCACAACACAAACGGAAGACGAAGCGGCTCGATCAAATAGTTGCAACTAATCTTAACGGCTAAGTCTCACTAGCCTAAGATAATGAATTTGGGTTTTCCGATGGATGGTTACGTCAACGTGACACGTTGATAAAAGATTTAGATTTAAAGTTGTAATAGTTTGGTGGTTGGTTAAATAAATAAATCAAAAAGTAAACGCAAGGTGTGTAATATATTATGTATATATTACATAATGAAAAATGACCGAGTATATAATTCATACCGTGAATTATATAACAAGATACAAAATCAAAAGAATAACTCGAAGCGTATATACTACGCGACATGAGTTACATCTAAAAGGTGACAATTAAAATAAAATGATCCAATTATATAATATTTTTCGAGTATTATATAAGAAAGATGATATAAATAAAAGAAGCTAAATAATTCGACACGCGTCCGAATATACCCAAATGATTAAATAGAAAGTTTCTTTATGACAATAAACGCACGTTTTAAAGTTACGGATTAGACAAATGAAATTTCCAAAAATTATAGTTTTCGTTCGTTTATCGGGTCGTCACGATCTAATAATTCTTAAGGCATTTGATTTGTCCTTTTCAAGATAATAATTAAAGTAAGATTTGTATAAATTTACTAAGCGTAACAATTTATAAAAATCTCGGCATGACCTATTCGTTTATTTAACGTTTTCCATTTTTACAAACTCAATGCTTTCCCCTTTTAAATCAACCCGTGTTGCAAAATACCTCAATATACATATCTAAACTAGATTAAACCAATGACAAAACTAAGCAAAACCAAGCACACCCTATGTGGCTGTTAAACGCATATCCAAACGCACCCTAATGACTTATAAAATACCAAATGAAAATAATAAGCAACCAATTTATTTAACCATTAACCACCATTTTTAATCCGGTTTAATATATAAATGTATATATGAAATCTTTTAAATGTTATTATCCGATTTTTATAAACCAAACGCTCCCTTCGCGTTCTCTATTATACCAAACAGCCCTCATGGCTATTAACAACAACCAAACACTCCTTTCGCTGTTTAAACCCATAAACAAACGCACCCTAACTGCTGATGTTAAACCAAACGCACCCTTTTTCGTTGCTAATCCCACAACCAAACACCCCTATGGCTGGTGGTTTGACCCGACACCCCACGCACCCTTGTGGGTCGTGGTGGCTGCCGAAACAAACACACCCTTTTGTGATAACTTCGACCAAACGCACCCAATCTGTGAGACAACACCAAACACACCATATGCCTATGTTATATCATAAACCCAACGCACCCTTGCTGGTGAAACTACTAACCCAAACACCTTATAGCTGCTTCAAACCAAATGCACCCCAGCTGTTCATTTCCAAGACCAAACGCACCCTGGTGCCGTGACTGGTAAAACCATACGCACCCTTGGAGTGCTAAGAAACACCAAACGCACCCTAGTGGCTTTTTATCAAAACCAAACGCACCCTACTGGTGCTTATTACCGAAACCAAACACACCCTTCGAGTGTTAATCTGCCAAAACGAGCACCCCTTGTGGTGGTTTTCCTTGCGGGTGGTTAACGAAGAAACAAACACACCCCTTCGGTGGTTGTTTTACACACGAACCAAACCACCTTCGTGGTGGTTTTCACCACAGAAACAAACGCACCCTGAATGGGCTAAGACAAACCCAACGCACCCCATTGGGCTGAGATGGTGGGTGGCAGGTGGTTGTGGGGGTGACGAGGTGGTGGCAATGACGATGTGGATGGCGTGGTGGTGATGACGTGAGTGATGGGGAGGTGCGGCTGCGGAGATAGTGGTGGAGGTGATGATGATGGTGGTGGTGGTGACGCGACTGAGACAGCCGGGGGGGGGGGAGGAAAGGCGTGTGGCCGCGAGTGGTGGTGGGGATCGGGTAGATCCGGTGGAGAGGAGACTTTTTGGTGCTCGCCGAAAAACTCACCGGAAAACTTTTCCGGCGGTGGTTGGTGATGGCCGGCGGTGACGGGAGGCGACGCCGGTGGTGGCGGGCGGCGACGCCGGTGGTGGCCGGATTTTATGAGAGAGGGGAGAGCATGTGATGTATGTGTGTGTGTTATTAGAGATGGAAATGAAAATAAAATATATAAATTTTATAATATGAAATGATAATACCCAATAGTCTAGGGTAAAAAGTGTAACTTTTTAATATAGTTTTGATAAAAAGTGGTTTGGGACTCGTTTGAACGACTTAACGGATGATTCATAATACGAAACTTGCGTCATTGTTTT
>BQNB010123433.1:0-20099 GCA_026074375.1 Tanacetum coccineum
TCTAATCTACTCCTAATCTAATGAAAATAAAAGAAATGATAAAGATACTAAAAACTGATATGAAAGATTCCCTGGTCACTACTGTTGCGTTTTTTACTTATAGCAGAATGCTAGGGCAAGTTAATTAACTTGGGCTTTTTTTGTTTGATTGGCCAAATTTCTTGTGTTATAGCATTGGGCTGGGATTTTCAACAAGTTGTTTGTCTTGGGCTTTTAATAAGTATGGGTCGGTCCGACCCATATAAATGGTGTCGGGCCGGCCCAATAAAAGATGAAGGCACCGTTTGACTCGAATTCTCGTGCTCTTTTCGATCACGTGCTCGGCTTTGTCTGGTATTGTCTTTATTTTTGTCCTTTTCTTGATATCCGTACCTGCACATACATAAACACAAAAACAAGCATATATTTGCCATTCTAATTATGTTTTTGGTCTTTTGGGTTCGTTTTTCAAGGTAAAAGATATGTATAAAATAGTAACTACCAATAAACTTTACTGTTTATCTTCTCCCCATTTTTCCCTCCCATTTACCCACAACCAAGAACGGGTAAATCCCTTTCACCCCACACGCTCCTTGTTCTAGAAGCCTAACACCTCTGATAGCATACTTTGCCACGTTGGCAATCCAAAGCTCCTTCATTGACTATTGATGCGTGGAAGTAATCAAGGGCTCAAGATGATGGAATAAGAGGCGGTTAAGATTGAAGGGCTAGGATTTAAAGGCTTGGACGCTCCTGAAGATTTAGAATCATCTCTTCTTCACTATAAATAAAGGGGGCTTCACACAGAAATAGATATCTAGCTTGTAGTAGTTTTTAGTAGCTTATTTAGTAATTTAGCCTATTGTTCTTTTTATAAATGTAATTTCCTTTTGAAAGCCTTGTAATCTCTTTAATATTAATAAAAAGTTCAGTTTTAGTTAATAGTGTTTAAATTATGTTTTCATTTTAATGCTATTATTGTTTAAATGTGTTTAAAATGATTAAATAAGCTCAAATAAGCTAATCTCCTTCTAAGCTACTACTTATTCAGCTAAGCCTCCTAAAAGCTTAGCTGAATAAGTCATTTACTCTTAGTTTCAAAAAAGGGCATAATAAGCTAATTGGATGATAAGCCAGATTTGTATGGGCTTATGGGGTATTACCAGCTTATCTTTGATAAGCTGGAGCTTGTAGATAAGCTCTAAGAGCACTTGAATCCTTGTTTTGAGCAAAGGATAAAGGTACTCTCTCATTTTCTCTATTTAGCTTATTTTCTAGTTTTTGTTATCAAACTGCTTATTTGTGCTTATTTTATGCTTAAGTGTGCTTATTCTGTCTAATGAATGCTAAATGTGTTAAATTTGTAGTTTAGATTAGCTAGAGTTAAGCTTTAATAAAATCTGTTTAATTTTAAGTCATAATAGCTTTTTAGATTAGCTTATCAATTGGTGCTTATTTCTAAAAGGTTAATACTTATTTGTCCTTTATTTTCATAATTCTAAATATGTTTTGGCAATTCATAGCTTCCTAAGATCTGTTTTAGCTTAAATAAAGCTTTTAGAGATTTAAAGGGGTGTTTGGGATAAGGAGCTTCTAATAAGGAAAATCATGTTTGACTTGTTTTTAGTGCCTAATTCAGTTTTAATAAGCTCTAATAAGTTCTGAATGTTAGTTTTCTTAAGCTTGGATCAAGATTTAATTAGTTTAAAGATAGTTTTGCAAATTTCCAAGTCTTCTAGTTCTATAGCTAGTTTAAGTTTAGTCAAAGAGAGTGCAACCTGATTTTGGTATTCAAGTAAGTTTTGTTAAGCTAAATCAAGGTTTAAAAGTTAGTTTTTCATAAGCTAGAATTTAGTTTTGTTAGTTTTAAATATTAGTTTAGCTAATATCTAAGTCTGCTTGTCCATAAGGTTTTCAAACAGCTTACTTGTGCAAAATTCTTATAGTCCTATTTTAGGTGTGGTTTTTGTAAGGTTAATGAGGTATATGAACATAAATTTGAATATGTTTTGAGCTTTTGGAATTGTATTTTACCCATTTTAGAATTTTAAGAGTCAAGTGGGATAGTATTAGATTTAAGCTAAATGGTTTAATATGCAGGTAAAATTAGGTTAGAGGCTAGCTTGTTTTTGGTCAATATTGATTTGAATTAGCTTATTATGGTCGGTTCTCAATCTGTTTTAATTCATTAGCTTGTCAAAATTGCTTTTGAGTCTTAAAATTTTAGTTGCAAGTAACCATTCATTTCCAGAAAAGCCAAAAACATAGTAGTTGTAGTCTGTCATACTTATTTGTCTTTGCTAGCTTATTCCTTTATTCAATTTGCTTTATTTCTACTTATTAGTATTATTAGATTATAAGTCTTAATCTGTTTTCAGTTGTCAGCTTATTCTAAGTGCTTATTGGTCATCAATCTTAGCTTAAAGTTTGGTCTAATGTCCTTTAAGTCCATTTTAGAGTCTGCTGTCTTAAGGCTTTTGATGCTTTTTAGCTTAACTTGTTGGCTTATTTTTTTTAATTTAGTGCTTATTAGGTTAGGGTCTAGGTCAGTTTCAGTTTATTAGTTTTCTACTAGCTTATTGAGTCCTAAAAAGCCACACAATTTAGCTTAATTTCAAAGTCTTAAGAAAACTAAAATTGTTGCCTTTTAACTGCTTTTTCCTAGCTTAATAATAAGTTTTAGTATTAAGTCTATTTATTAAAGTTGCTAGTTTATGCTTATTCTTTAGCTTTTTCAAACGAAAAATATATTTTTTTTCTTTCAAAAAGTGCAAGTCCAGGACTCGAACCTGCGATCTCACCTCCACAACACTAGTACCTTAACCAGTAGTGCCCTTGGGTCTTTTCTGTTAACCCTTTGCACACTTAATTACTTATACACGTTTTTTAGTTTTGGATTTTTGAGCTTATTGAATTTTAGCAGCTTACAGGTTTAGCTTTTTGGAGTCATTTTTCTTTATAAATCTTAGGAATATTATCTAGTATTTTTAGGAATTTTCTCAAAAATTTAAGATTAAGTTTAGTATTTTTAATTTCATTTTTAGTATTATTTATTTTAATAAATAGTTTTAGATAGTTTAAAAATCCAAAAAAATATTTTTCCATTTTTAAAAATTAGTTTAAAGCATTTTTGTTTAAGAATCTTGTAATTTAAGTTTTTTAGAGTTTATTTTGATATTTTTTTGTTTATCCGTTAGCCCGTTAGTCGTTAATTAATCGTAAAGTGTTTAATTATCGTTAGAATTTAGTCGTGCCTTTAATTCTAGTTTAGCGTGCCTTTTATGTATTTTCACTTTGCGTTTTTAGATTTAGAATCCAAATCCAAAATATTGATTATTCAAACACGCGATCACGAACCAAAACAAGGTTTTCAATTAACACTTTGTCGGGATACGACATCCGGGAGATAAAATATTGTTTGTCCTCAAGCAATTTTTATCAAACGGGATACTCACTATACTATTACTATTTGATATTATATTATATATATTTTATTGAATCAGTTTTTGACGCCACTGCCGGGGAGGTGTGTTACGAATATCGAGTTAAAATTTGAAGATTAGTGTTTTAAAGACCCTTCCCCGTAAAGTTATCGCTTTTTGTGAATATAAATTTTCTTTTATATAAAACTTTAAAAAATACAAAAATATTTTATTTTTCTTGATTTATTATTAAAATACCAACAATACTTTTCCTAAAGTATTGAAAGTACAAAAAAAAAACAATTAAAAAAACCAAAAAAAAAGAATTCGTTTTGTCAATTGTTTTATCGGCTCACCTTTAGCTAACAAACTATAAGAGATGTATAAGGAGGGTTGATCCTACGAACTTCGACCCGAAAGGAGAAGGTTTTTAAAACGCTTCGCGCTTACCCGCTCTTCCGCTTCTTTGTGCGTTTTTTAGAGAGCTACCGTGAACTTTTGACTATCGGTTTACAAAAATATATTTTTCTTTTAATTTTGTTTAGTGCATGCGCACTCACTCTTCATCTAATTTAATTGTTGAATCTTCCACGATTCTGAAGCGACGTAATCGTAGACGTTCCAAGCAAATAGTCGAACCCGAGATTCAAACTATTGTAGAGACTCCCGTTGTTACAATGGCTGATACACGTACTATGTCGAAATTACTCCAAGCACCCACCGAGGGTTACGGAGATGCGATTGTTATTCCCGCTATACTTGCCAAAAATTTTGAGTTGAAAGTCGGGTTACTTCAATTAGTAACTTCAAGCCAATTTCATGGTTTTGAGAGGGACGATCCTCATGCTCATATTCGTTGGTTTAACAAGATCACTTCTACGCTTAAATACAAAAAGGTTCCACACGATTGGTATGTGCTTAATTACACATACCTTTTGCCTATAAAAACAAGCTTAATTAACAAAAAACGAACATAAAATGTCAAATATATGCTTGTTTTGTGATTTATGTTGTACAGGTAACGGATATTCACTAAAGGACAAAAACGAAGCAAAACTGACAAAACCGAGCACGGGAATGGAAAGAGCGTGAAAGGTCAAAAAGTCAAAGTCAAAGTCAACCAAAAAGTCAACCAATTCATAGTCAAAAGTCAAAGACGAAGCCGATATCGAAGAAATGTTAAATGGGCCAACCCGTACCCATTTAATGGGCCTGGTAAGCCCATTAAGCATATATGTATAAAACTTTTAAAGCCTTAAGTTTTATAAAAGCCTAAAATCCAAATACATATACCCGGCCCAACAAAAGCCCAAACCCATAACTGCCCTAACTATAAGACTGTTAAGTCTTATAACATTGGAGGTCCTTATACCCTTTCACCGTTAGTCCTTAAGGGACTAACGATGCAAACATATACCAAAAACAGGGCTAACCCCCGTTACCCTGTTATAACAAATCAAACCCTACAATGCTTTTCCCGCCCAAACAACGCCACCACTATTCACACGTCTTCCACCCTTTCCCTGCAACACGACAAACTAAAATCACTCTCCCATCAAACCCTACCCTATAACACAACAAAACCACTATGACAATCCTATGAATTTCTATTGGTTAATAGATTAAAGACCAAATCAATGGCTGTGATTTCACTACTTGGAGCCAAAGAAAAATAGATGGTCAGAATTGAGCTTTGAAGCCTTCTCACACAAGAAACACAACTAGCACACATATGTCAGCTTATTCGGCTATATACAGGCTTATTTTCTTTTGTAAAAAGTATCTAGTATAGTGTAATTTAGGAGTAGTATAGTTTTATTTTTAATGTTTTTATGTCGTTTAAATTATGTAATTTTACCTTCAAAAGCCTTGTAATCTTTTAATGTTTTGAATGAAATTTATGTTTTATGAAAATCCGTCCTTTTAAGCTTTTTTGTGCATTTTAGTTTTAAATTGTTTACAAGTCTTATTTATAAGCTTATAAAACAATCTTAGACTCATTTAAGGTTTTCAAAAAGGTTTTACGTAAGTTACTGTTCCATTACTCAAGATTTGTTATTTCAGCCTCTTTTGGATGATAAGCTTGCCATGGAAGAGCTTATGGGTATTTAGATTGCTTATTTCAAATAAGCTGGGTAGGTTAGAGCTTAATAGGGTTGTATTAGCCTTGTTTTGAGCAAAGGAAATTGTAAGTTTCATTTTTCATATTCTAAAGCTTATGTTTCTGTTTAGCTTATTTGTTCTTATATTTAGCTTATTTGTGCTTAATCTCTATTAGTTATTGCTTAATTGTCCTTAATTTGTTTTACGCTATGCCCGTTTTAATAAATCTCAGCTTAATTCAGTTTGTTATAGCTTAAATTTGCAAATCATGTATTTAAAGAGGTGTTTGGGTCAAGGGCAAAATAGGTCAAAATTAGTTGTAAAACTGTTTTGGTTTAAAAGCCAACTTTGTTAAGCTTCTTTAAGATCTTTAAAATAGTTTCCAGAAGTTTTTAAAAGTTAAAACATATTTTCAAAGTTATTTTTAACAATGTCTTGAATCTGAGGTTTTGAAACTTTGTAAAACTGCTTATATTTGATTTTGGTTCTTAAGTTATTTTACGCTCTTTTTCAATCTTCATTTTAGTCCTAATTTGTGTTAGAAACAAAGTCTTAAGTGTTGCTATGTTCATTTTTACTGTTGGGTCAAAACTGCCAAAGTAAGTTTTCAGTTTTAAAAGCTCAAACACCACTTTTTGATCTTAGTTTTAAGATAGTTAAAGTAGGTTTTAGGTTTTGAATTTCACTGCATAAGCTAAGTGGTGTATGAGCTTTATCTGTTTAAGCTTATTTTACATTTTAGTCTTCATTTACTAGCTTAAAAATAGGGCTGCAAAAAGCCATTTGTCTTTTTTTTAAAAGAGAACCAAAAACTCAGCACATGCTGAGTGAAACAACACTTTTCATTTAGCTTTTTCATGGCTTATTTGAATTTCAAAATGCTTTTTGAGTGATGATTATTGTAGCTTATTGTATAAGCTCTTCAGTGGTATAGCCCATTAAGCCATAAGGATCCCTTTTCTAGCTTAAAATTAAGCTAGAAAAGTGCCTTTTGGGCTGTTTGGTTACCAGTTTTGAGCCAAAAGCTCATTTGCTTTTCAGAGCTTATTGTTTGTTAGGATTGCTTAATTTTGTTTCTTATTGCTTATTAGGAGTAGCATTTGGTCTGTTTTTGCTTATTTGCCTTTTCTTTCAGCTTATTAAGTCTAAAAATAGCTTAACAGTTTTAGTTAAAGTCATTTAGTTAAAAAGCCCAAGTCTGTGTTTTTAAAAGCTTATTTCTGGCTTATTTAGTGCTTTTTAAAAATAGTTACAGTTATAAAAAATGCTTATTTTTATCTTATTAAAAAAGTTGTTTAAAAAGTTTTGCAAAATAAAAACTTGGGAAAGGGGAAGTCTGGGGTGAGCTAGGCTCGAACCCCAGACCTCTACCCTCTCAACCAAGCACCTTAACACACACACTCTATACCAGCGGCACCAGTAGGGCCATCTGGTATAGACTTGCACAATTTATTCTTTAAGGCCTTTTAGCCCAATTTAGCTTAACAGCCTTTTTGGCTTATTTTCGGCTGATTCAATAAGCCAATTTTCAAGTTTTTAATTTTCTTAGATTAAGCATTGTCCAAAGCACTTTTAGTAATTTTTCCAGAATTTTTAGAATTAGTTTAATATTTTTTATGCATTTTTTAGAGTAAATCAGTTTTTAATTCATAAAAAATTATTAAAAAATCAAAAAAATATAATTCTTTTTTTAAAAATTTTCTTTTATCATTTAGGACCGTTAAAAATTAAATTTGCATGTGTAGGGTTAAAATTTCATGTTTTAGGTTTTTAAAGAACGGGTTTAGATCTCGTTATCGTTTTTAGTGTTTTAGCTTTAATTACTTTCGTTTTTAGTTTGCCTTACTTGTTTTTCCCGTAGAATTAGAAAATCCAATCAAAATCTTTGTTATTCAAACATCAAATATCAAACCGACTCTCGACTTTCCATTGCACACCTCGTCCGGAAGAACGACCCGGGTCCGATTTTAAACTTTAATTGTTTTTAAAGTGAAAGATCGATACTTCCGGATATATATATATATATATATATATATATATATATATATATATATATATATATATATATATATATATATATTGTATTTGTGAACTTTTTGACTTGTTGCCTTGGTTAAGGGTGATTTGTCAAAGGTTTACCATATAGTATCGGATTTTATTGATTTTCTTTCTTTAAACCTTTTTAAGGGATACTTGATTTGGTTTTGGGTTAATACAAGTAGTATTATTATTTATATGTACCTAAAGCGAGAAACCAATTTTTGGGGCCGTTGCCGGGGAGGAGTGTATACGATTGTCGTTTCAACGTTTGACAATTAGTGCTTTGAAGATCCTTCCCTGTGAAGTTATTTTCTTTATAAAAATATAAAAATACAAAAATATTTTTCATTTTCTTTTATTAGTATATAAAAACAAGAAAAATCAAAAACATAAAAACATTGTCTTTAAATAATAGAAATCATCATCAATATAATACTCTCAACTTGAGCATTATCATAATAAGTTCCCAAACAAAAGATTTAAAACTTGCCTTTTTGTCACTTGTAAAGTACGGCTCACCTTTAAGAGATTAACAAACTATAAAGAGGGGTATAAGGAGGGTTGTTCTGAGGAACTATGACCCGAAAGGAGAAGGTTTTTAATAGCTTCGCGCTTTCCCGCTCATTCGCTCCTTTATGCGTTTTTCTTTTAGAGAGCTACCGTGAAGCAAGTTGATTATTGGTTTAAGTTATTCGGTCTCATTTTGTCCTTTAATAAAATATGTTGTTTAAAAAACTCAAAAAACCAAAAACAATCTCCTTTAACCTCTTTGCCATTTAATTCTTCTTTTTATCCCTCTATATTGTTTAATTCTTATGATGTCACTCGATTATCGTTTGAATCCTATTTACACGATTAAAGAGTGTTCGTCTTGTGGATCTTTGTATAATAAAGAACGTTGTTGTTCTAAAGGAGGTTTCGTAGACAAGTTTGCTCGTGATCCTAATAAAACACCCGACTCGTTTCAACGACCCACTCCTAATTGTCCCAAGTGTGAAAACCCTGTTGATGGTCTATATTGTCGACAATGTGCTCTATTACGAAAGAAATTGAAGGAAGTTTGGTCTACAATTTGTTATGAAGATTAAATTTTGCAAGACTTTCTAAACACTTCCGAGTCATCCAATGACAAAACTATTGTTGTTAATGCACCTCAAGAGCCATTCGTCTTCAATCAGGACCCCGGTAAAAAATCTTCACAAAGGCCTCCACATATTGACCACTAGTGTTGTTACGGGTGTGGTGATTCGTTAGACGGTATCTTTTGTCAACGATGTACTTGTGAGTCTTGTGGGAACGGTGCTCATTATGGCTATAATTGTCCGCCGAAAGTTTCGACTATCTCTAATCCGGAAACATGCCATAATCAAAACGTTGATGAGTTCCCACAAACTTTACCAAGTTTTCATCCGATATGCTATTCTGGAGATGGAAGTTCATTCACTTATGATTCCACTCCTAATTTTTTCGATGATTCTCCTAACGTTTTCAACCCACCTTCACAACCCCCGACATATTCTTGTGAGTTTCGTAGGAACGATGCTCATTATGGTTACGATTGTCCACCTCAAGTTTCGTTTATCTATAAACCGGAACCGTGTTACAATCAAGACTTTAATTTCTCACAAAATTTTCAATGTTTTCAACAACAATATATTTGTTGTACCCGCTGTGGGGGCCCGCATTAGACTTTTCAATGTCAACCAATGAATGAAAATTATTATGAGCCAAATTTTTGCTATAATTCTAATTCTTTTGGTTTTGACCAATTTCAACCCTCGCAATTTATCATTGATCATATTGATTCAACGAATGGTCATCTAAAAGCTCAACAAGTGTTGAATGATTCTATGAGTAAGCTTCGTGAGATGTTTCAAACTTGGTTACAACAACGGCAAGAACAAGTGGTTAATCTTGATACTTATACTCCTGAGCCATCGCAATGTCAGAAGATTCCCATTTGCTATGATGATGACGACGACGAGAATTCTTTTGCTACACAGAAATATCTCAAGAAATTTTCCTCCGCAATCACACCCAATTTACCAATGTCGGACTCTCTTATAATGGAGGATAAGCATCTCGACACTATTCCGGAATCGGAATCGGACGAATTAATAAAGTCTAGTGTTGAGGACCTTGTCCATACCCCAAGTGAGTACGATGGTATATCCAAAAGTGAATGTGATTTGCCCGTTTGTGATGATTCTTCTCCTAAAAACGATGATGTGTTAGATGATATCATTTCAATTCCACCGGGAAATGGTAATGGTCATTTTAATGCCGAATCTAGTCTAATTGAATCCGTGCTTAATCGTGATAACGTGATATCTTCTCCTAAGATTGATTTCCTTCTCGAAGAGTTCGCCGGTTAACTCGCTCTTATCGCTCCAATTCTACTAGGAATTGTTAAAGCCAACTTTGATTCGAAGGGAGATATCCGTTTTATTGAAAATTTGATGTATGATAACTCTTTTCCTCGCCCTCCGGAAACTCTTAAAGATGATTCTGAAACTGTCATCAATTCCAACAATGATTATTCTTCGAGTGATAACGATTCGCTTTACAGTGACGACATCGATTATGTTGACGCATCACCTCCCTATTCTGAGCTCGTCAGCTTAGAGGTGGTGGAGATTGTTATCCCGGAAGTTGGAAGGATTGATACTATATTCTTCTAACAATCAAAGACGATATTCTTCGTGAAAAATTGTTGAATGTCAATCTTCTTATTGCTAAGATCGAAGCATTAAAAGATAATCCCACTCCATCTTCTGATTTTGTGACCAAGTCTTCCTCCACATCTCTTAACTTTTTCTTGGAGGAGACTAACACCTTTGATAATTCTTTACCCGAATCTGAAACTTTTTGCTTTAATCTGGAAGAGATTAGTAGTGGCAGCCCCACTTCTTATTTGGATTTATCTCTTCCAGATTATGAAGCATTCTTTTGTGATAGTGAGCCCGATTCGGGAAATTTCACTATGGATGTGGTGGAGGATATTTTTGATAATCCAACAAGAGAACCAAGAGTTCATGTGCCTAATGTTTTACCCACCCATCCCACCCTTCAACTGGATTCGGATTTCACTCTTTCTAGTGATTCCCTCGGATCCGACCTTGTAGTTTCTTTTCCTTCCGGAACTAGAAACAAGATTTTCGATCCAGGGATATTCATTGAAGTCCAATCCAAGAGATTTCTATCACCGAATGAATTTTCTATCTCATTCATCCGTGATCCTCTTTCTCCAGTGTTTGACACTTTGCTCCCATTTTCATCCGAAAATGAGGATAAAGTTTTCAATCCTGGTATTCTTGCTTCAAATGAGGAAAAATCTTCTCATCTCTTATCTCGTCGGGGCTTTAATTTAAATGAAAGCCCGATGTTGATCTATGGAGAGGACATTCCTATCTTGGATGTTCCGTTTCTCCATTTCTATCCTCCTTGACCAGCTCAAGTATGGGGGATCGAGTCAGGCTCAAGACTCGGTTAACAAAAATAAGCGCTTCGTGGGTGGCAACCCATGCTTATCCCTTAGTTTTATTAATGAATAAGTGTGTTGTGAGGAGGCTCGCCTCTACCTTCTCTCGTGTTTTGTGTTTTGTGGTTTATTATCCAGTATTTCCCGGATTGTGATGACTCTCGTGCTCGTTGTTTTGTCCTTCGATCACTCGATCTTCACATCCTCAGCTTCATTTTGGGAATCCAATATCCTAATCTTATCGACTAATATTTATCTTTGCGCATAATTAATAAACGGCCTTAGATTTATGTAGAGACCCTTCTTAAAACATTGAGGACAATGTTCGGTTCTAGTATGGGGGGATCTATCAATTTGATTTTGCCTGCAGCCATTGTTTTCACGTAATCCCGTTTTTACCACCAAAATACCAAAAAAATTAAAAAATTTCAAAAACAAAATAAGTGTTTTGTCACAATTTTGACTTTCCTGCTGGGTAGAATAAGAATAAATTTTGACTTGATCGAGCGTGTTGAGCTCTAGCTTGTTTCTTAACTTTTAGACTAAGCATTCGCGGATCTTTGCGAAGAACGAAAAATGATAGAGTTAAGTATGAGTTGGATGCTAAACAAGGATTATTTGGAAATCTTACAAGCTCATGTGTGTAATTTGTGGCTTTTTCTCCCATAAGCTCCTAACCGGACTAATAATACGTGCTATTTTTTAAAATTAAACTTAAATCAACAATTTTTGAAATATAGTCAATAACATTTTTGTCTTAGTTCAAATTTATACTTAAATTTTCCAAAAAGAAGTATTCTCTATATATCGTGGTATAAAGTTTAATGAAAAAAAATGATGATGAATAAGGTAATAATATAAACTGTGGGCTGATAAAAGTTTACTGCCTCTTGCCGGCTCACAACCGATGTGGCAGTCTTCAAAAGAAGGCCCATAGTAGGAATAATAATCCGAGACTGATAAAAGTTTGCTGCATCTTGTCGGCTCACAATCGATGTTGCAACCTTCAAAAAGGTCGAGGATTTTAATTGCATCATGGTTATATTAATGATAAGTGTAATATATGTGATTTAATAAATATAGGGAAAATCTTTTTTTCTTAAATTTAAATATGCTTTCGAACTAAGACTATTTCATTTTAAGTTGTGTTTTTTTTAAATAAGCTATGTATATACGGGAAACCTAAGAGTTTTTGAAACCGAAGGCCCGTAAGTCTCGATACTAGTCTCTGTGGGGTGTCAAAAGCCTGGTCACTTAGCCGCAAGGTTGGGATGTGCCGAGACGAAAGTCGCTACATGGGATGATCTCGCCTTCAAACTCATTATTCTCGGGTGGAACGTGAAGCATAGAAATTTTGCAAAAAGTTGATCCATGGTTGAAATTCGAAATGGCACATTCACCTAATATATAATAATTGTCGGGAGTGAAAAGTTAGTTTAGGCTTACACAAGTTACAAATATGAGTAGTGTTAGCATCTTGACTTATATTTAACGGTGATTTCGTTTTTAAGCTTGGTTTGGGACAAGTGAAAAGTCAAGGACGATGAATTTATCTTTTTGGGTATTTTAGGATTAAAATGCGTCTTGTTCTATGACCCTAACGGTTAATAATGAAAGTCAAACATGTTAGTTAGTTGCTTAAAAAGAAAAGTATAAAAAATGAGAAAAATGAAAAATACAAAAATATGTGTGTAAATATTTAAAAAATGGTCAAAACGGGGCTTTTCAAAGCTATTGATTCCTTAATTCCCCTTGATGAACACTTAGCTACTTTTCAAGGTAATTAGTCAAGTGGGGATTGAGATTCTTGGTTTTCTAAAGTGTTTACTTATGGCTTTGCGTGAGGACATGACAATAGTTTAGTATGGGGGATTTTGGTATGTGCTTAATTACACATACCATTTACCTATAAAAACGAGCCTAAATGACCAAAAACGAACATAAAATGCCAAATATATGCTTGTTTTGCTATTTGTGTTGTGCAGGAAACGGATATTCAAAAAAAAGACAAAAACGAAGCAAAACGGACAAAACCAAGCACGGAATGGAAAAAGCGTGAAAAAGTCAACAGTCAAAGTCAACAAGTCAAAGACGAAACCGAAGCCAAAGGCATAAGTATCTTATTGGGTCAACCCGTTCCCCACTTAATGGGCCGGATCAACCCAATATACTTATTTATAAACTAATCAAGCCCAAAGTCCATTTAAAATAAATACAAGCCCAAACCCTCTTTTATAAAACAACCGGCCCAAACCTGAGGCCCAAAACCACACTTAACTGTCGTTAAGCCAAAACCCTTTAAAACCTTTTCATAGTTAGTCCTTAAGGACTAACATTGTTAATCCTTAAGGACTAACACATCCACCCCCTACACCCTAAACCCCTTTTACACCTCTCATCCTTAACCCCTAACCCCGTTAACTCTTTACCCCTTAAACCCTAACACCAATTACACCCCACATCCTTTTTCCCTAACACCCGTCACACAATAAACTAATAGTATCCCAAACTTTTCCCGCCTCTACTATTCATCCATCCCCTCCATATAAACACTATTCACCCATCACTTTCCTCCTCCCATGCAACCCGACAAATCTCCCTCACACCCCACTAACACATTCCCATAGAACACAACCACGTTGGCAATCCTCTGTTATTCGATTGGACAAGAGTTACAAGACAAGGATTTAATGGCTCAAATTACACAACTTGGGGACCAAGATTAATGAAGGGCTTGGATGATGTTTTGAACTCCTCACACAACAAACACAACAAGCACAACCCAAAGGAGCAAGTTCAACTATAAAAAGAAGAAGCACATGACGAAGACAATTATCTAGGAGTAGAATAACTTAGTTTAGTTTTAGTGTAGCTTGTTTTTAACTTATTTCCAGCTTAATAGTCTTAACTTATTGTTTTTCAAAAATCTTGTAATCTTTTAATGAGTTAATGAAAAATTCAGTTTTAAGTTTAAGTAAATCTGCCTGTTTTAGTTCTTTTTAGTTTATTGATATTGCTTCATGATTTCTGCTTAAATGTGGTTGCTAAATGCTTATTTTTACTCTATAATCCTATTTCTTCATTTGTTTTTCTCAAAACTCAGTTTATTTCATTAAGTCATAGCTTAAAAAGTGTTTTACGAATTTTAAAGGGGTGTTTGGAAAACTGTCTTACTCAAAGCAAAAATGAGTTTGGGTCCTTTTTGTCTTCAAAACCAACTTTGATTAACCATTTAGTAGTCTTTGGATCTGTTTCCCTTAGTTGTTTTAGTCTAAAATCTTGTTTTAAGGTATTATGTACTTAAATGTTTGAATCTGTGTTCATTAAATTTTTAGAATCTGTCATTGTTTGATTCATGATTTTAAATTATGTTGTGCTGCTGCTTTTATGTTCAAAATGATGGTCATGATGCACTTGTTTAAGCTTTGCATTTGTGGTTTACATTTTCACTCTAATCTGCCATAGTTGTTAAAGGTTATCAATTTGAATTCCTTTTTTTTCTTTCATAAATTTAGTTTAGTTAAACTTATATTTAGGTGCCTAAAATGATAACACAAGTTCTTTGCAGTCCAAATCCATATGTTTTAGCTTATTTAGGATTAGAGCTTATTTGATAACCTTATTTCTAGGTCTAAACTTAGCATTTTAGTTTAGTTAGAATCTGTCAAAAAGCAAAAGTAGTCTAAACTGCCCATTTCACATGCCTTTATTTTGCTTATTTAGTTGCCCAAATTGCATTTTTTTGCTTATTTTATATTTTACTAGTTCTAGGTTATCAGCTTTTCTCTTTATAGCCTTAAGCCCCTTGAATTAAGCTTTGAAAGTTGATAGTAGCCTGCACTTTATTTACCAGAATGCCATTGAATTTGCTTATTTTCCATTCTGTTACTTATTTGCTATTCCTTTATGCTTATTCCTACCCTTAGTTGCTTATTATGTTTAGTTAGGATTCTTTTTTAGCTTATTAGGCTTTTAAACAACTTATTTAGTTTTAATTTCACAAACAGTTTTAGAACTCTTAGTCACGTTCAAGTTTGTAAGTGACACTGAAGCTATATTTTTCGATCTTTTTCTGCCTTTAGCATTATTTGCATGTGCTCATTTCTAGTTTTGGACTTGCTCAAGTACTTTGATCTTTCATTTAGTAGTACTTTGACTTTTTCGTGGCAGAACTTTGACCTTTTGACTTGTATTTCCCAACAAGTTAGTTTTTGCATAAAACCTTTTAAGTCAAAACTGTCTTCTATTTTGCTTATTTTCTAGCTTATTACTACTTTTCATAAAAAGTTAGTTTTAAATTTGCTTATTTTCAAGTTTTCTATAAGTTTTATAAAAAATTTTTGGCAAATAAAAAGATTTGGGAAGTGGGGATATCAAGGGTGAGCAAGGCTCGAACCCGAGACCTCCCCACCTCAACCAAACCCTTGGGTCTTTTCTGTCAAACTTCTTTACATTTAATATTTATACTCAATTTATAGTTTTGGCTTATCAGCTTATTTTACTTATTTCCCAGGTTATTAGATTAGCTGTTGGTTTCATTTTATTTTTCTTACATTCCTTACTCTTCAAAGTACTTTCTGTAATTTTTCTAGATTTTTATGAATTAGTTTACTATTTTTAATCATTTTATTTCATTAAATCTGTTTTTAATTCATATAAAAAAATATAAATGTCAAAAAAATATAACTTTTTTAAAAAAAATTTCGTTTATCATTTAGAATTGTTAAAAATTAATTTTGCTTTCGTAGGGCTAAATTTTTAGGATTTGTTTTTTTTAAAGAACGGGTTTGGATCCCGTTATTGTTTTTCTTCGTTTTTTACTTTAATTGCTTACGTTTTTGGTTTACTTTTATTTGTTCTTGCATTTTAGTCACTTAGGATTTATAAAAAGTTAAAAAATCATTTTAGGATTAAATTTTGATAATTTAGGTTTTCGAGTCGCGTTTTTAATTCCCGTTAACGTTTTTAATTTCGTTTTTGCTTTCGTTTTAGGTTTAAGTTGCCCTTTACTTGTTTTTCTCCGTAGAATTAGAAAACCCAATCAAAATCTTGTGAATTCAAACATCAAATATCAAACCGACTATCGACTCTCCATTGCACGCCTCGTTGGGAGAACGACCCGGGTGATCACTTGCCCGGAATCATTTATATCATACCCGTGAGTTTGTTGACCTTTTTCCTAAAGGGTTGACTAGGTTGACTTGCGGGGATTTTATATTTGATATTTTATTATACTATTTGATATATAATTACCCCTAAAAAGGTGATTACCAATGACCCCTGCCGCAATTAAAGAAATGATCAACCAACGTGTGGACGCAACTCTAGAGGCTCGCCGAGTTAACCGAGATCTTGAACTCGGGAATGGGAATGACAATGGAGGAGAATATGGTAATGAAAATGGTAATGGAGATGGTAATGGAAATGGTAATGGAAATGGTAATGGAAACGGTACTGGAAATGGAAACAATGGAGGCGACAATGGTGACGGTAATGAGAATCGTAATGTGAATGGAAGAGGCGATAGGCCTGTTGCTCATGAATGTACTTACCAAGATTTAATGAAATGTCAACCACTAGGTTTTAAAGGCACAGAAGGTGTGGTTGGTTTAATAAGATGGAGTGAAAAGATGGAAACTGTGTTTTACATCAGCAACTGTCCGGAGAATATCAAGTAAAGTATGCTACATGTACTTTACTCGACAGTGCATAACCTGGTGGAATTCTCACAAGAGAACCATCGGAACTGATGCTGCATACGCTTTATCATGGAGAGAGCTGTTGAAGCTGATGACTGAAGTGTACTGCCCGAGAAATGAGATCCAAAAGATAGAACACCAGAGTTGTGGAATTTGTCGGGGAAGGAACAAAGACATGCTACTTACACTCAAAGGTTCAAGAACGTACCATGATGTGTACCAAATGGTCCCGCGAGGGAGGAAGAACTGGTGAGAAATTCATTGGAGGTCTTCCTGATAATATCCAAGGGAATGTAATTGCTGCAGAACCCACAAGACTACAAGATGTTGTTCGAATTGCCAACAACTTGATGGATCAAAAGTTGAAGGGCTATGCTATAAGAAACGCAGAGAACAAGAGGAGATTGACCAACAACTATAAAAACAACCGTGGGCAACAACCACCCCACAAATGACAGAATACTAGAGGTCAGAATGTTGCTAGAGCCTACATGGCTGGTAACAATGAGAAGAATGGTTATGAAGGCACACTTCCTTTCTGCAATAGGTGTAGGCTGCACCACGAGGGACAGTGTACTATAAAGTGTAACAACTGTAAGAAAGTTGGGCACATGACAAGAGATTGCAGGGCTGTAATTGCCACAACTACTCAAAGGAATCCATGGCCGAATCAGAGGGTTATTACGTGTTTTGAGTGTGGAGCACAAAGACATTACCGGAAGGATTGTCCCAAAGTCAAGAACCAAAACCGTGGGAACAAAGCAAGAGTTCCTGATGCAAGAGGCAAAGCATATGCCCTAGGAGGATGTGACGCAAACCCGGGTTCCAACACTGTCATGGGTACGTTCCTTCTCAACGATCATCATGCTTATATGTTATTCGATTCGGGTGCCGATAGAAGTTTCGTATCAAATACTTTTAGTACATTGCTAGATATCATTCCCTCTGCCTTAGACATTAGTTACGCTGTCGAGCTAGCTGACGGAAGAACTTCATAAACCAACACTGTGCTTAGAGGCTGTACATTAGGATTGTTAGGACATCCATTTAATTTCGACCCAATGCCCATAGATTTGGGTAGTTTCGACGTTATCATCGGCATGGATTGGTTAGCACAGAATCATGCAGTGATTGTCTGTGACGAGAAGATAGTGTGTATTCCTTACGAAAATAAAATTCTGATTGTTCAAGGAGACAAAAGTGACAAGGAGAAGAAATCAACGTTGAGCATTATATCATGTGTAAAGGCCCATAAGTATATGGAGAAAGGTTGTCAACTATTTCTGGCGCGGGTTACGGTGAAGGAAAACAAAGACGAGTCGAAAGAGAAGCGACTCGAAGACATGCCGAGTGTACGGGACTTTCCAGAAGTCTTTCCTAAAGACTTACCTAGATTAGCACCAATACGACAAGTTGAATTCCAAATCGACTTAGTCCCAGGTGCTGCCCCTATAGCTCGAGCCCCGTATAGATTAGCATCGTCAGAAATGGAAGAATTATCTACTCAACTACAAGAACTTTCTGACAAAGGATTTATAAGACCAAGTTCCTCACCCTGGGGAGCTCCGGTTTTGTTTGTCAAAAAGAAAGACGGCGCTTTTCGGATGTGTATCGACTACCGTAAACTTAACAAGCTTACTGTAAAGAATCGATACCCACTTTCAAGAATCGACGACTTGTTTGATCAGTTGCAAGGATCAAGTGTATACTCGAAGATCGACTTGAGGTATGGTTATCACCAACTCAGAGTTCGTGATGAGGATATCCCGAAGACGGTCGTAAGGACCCCTATGGACCCTTACGAGTTCCAAGTGATGCCTTTTGGGTTGACTAACGCGCCGACAGGCAATGTTCGTGGACCTGATGAACCGAGTATGCAGACCGTACCTAGATAAATTTGTGATCGTGTTCATCGATGATATCTTGATCTACTCGAAGACCAAGGAAGAACATGATGCACATCTTAGACTAATTTTAGAGTTGCTCAAGAAGGAAGAATTATACGCTAAGTTCTCGAAGTGCGACTTTTGGCTGTTAAAGGTATAATTTCTTGGACACGTGATTGATAGTGAAGGCTTTCACGTTGATCCTGCGAAGATTGAGTCAATCAAGGATTGGGAATCACCCAAGACCCCGATAAAAATTCGTCAATTTTTAGGCCTTGTCGGCTACTACCGACGATTTATCGAAGGTTTCTCAAAGATTGCCAAGCCTATGACGAAGCTGACTCAGAAAAGTGTAAAGTTTAATTTGGGTGAAAAGGAGGAAACTGCCTTCCAGACATTGGAGCAAAGGTTGTGTAGTGCACCAATTTTGGCATTGTCCGAAGGAAGTGAAAACTTCATGGTATATTGTGATGCTTCTCACAAGGGATTAGGCGCAGTGTTGATGCAGAAGGAGAAAGTCATAGCTTATGCATCCCGCCAACTCAAAATCCACGAGAAGAACTACACGACGCATGATTTGGAATTGGGAGTTGTGGTGTTCGCACTCAAGATGTGGAGACACTATCTCCATGGCACGAAAATGCGTTGTGTTCACTGATCATAAGAGTTTGCAACATATTCTAGATCAGAAGGAGCTGAACATGAGACAACGTAGATGGTTAGAGTGTTGAGTGACTACGACTGTGAATTACGTTACCACCCAGGAAAGGCGAACGTGGTAACAGATGTGTTGAGCCGAAAGAGTATACCTAAGCCACTACGAGTTTGAGCCTTGGCTATGACAATTGGTTTAAACCTCCCTGTGCAAATCTTGAATGCTCAGGTCGAGGCAAGAAAGGAAGAGAATTATGGAACTGAAGATTTGTGTGGCATGATTAAGAATTTAGAGCCACGTGCAGACGGAACGTCGTGTTTGAAGAATAGAAGTTGGGTACCATGTTTTGGTGACTTGAGAGCTTTGATTATGCACGAGTCGCATAAGTCAAAGTATTCGATTCATCCTGGATCGGACAAGATGTACCAAGATTTGAAGAAGCTATACTGGTGGCCCAACATGAAAGCAAAAATTGCTACGTATGTCAGTAAATACATGACATGTGCAAAAGTTAAAGCAGAATACCAAAAACCATCCGGTTTGTTGGTTCAACCTGTAATCCCGGTATGGAAATGGGAGAACATTATTATGGATTTCGTTACTAAGTTACCTAAGACGACGTCTGGTCAAGATACAATTTGGGTAATTGTAGACCGACTCACAAAATCTGCTCATTTCTTACCAATGAAGGAAACCGACTCAATAGAGAAGTTGACGAGATAATACTTGAAGGAAGTAGTCTCGAGACATGGAGTGTGATAAGTGCTTAATTACACATATCTTTTACCTCTAAAAACGAGCTTAAATGACCAAAAATAGACAAAAACTGCCAAA
>BQNB010123434.1:3353-13864 GCA_026074375.1 Tanacetum coccineum
TCCTAATTAATTATTAATATAAAGTATGATAATATTGTTTTAATGCCAACAGAGGCATTTTACACACCATAATAATAATAATAATAATGTTTTGAAAGAAATTATTTTCAGAACATAAGTGACCCAAAACATGCGATCACACAACCAACTTGTGCCATATCGACACTACTCGTCATCATCCTGCTGCTGCAGATACTGTGGTGATGGAGGTTGGTACTTCTCATAGTACTGGTCATACTGCGGCTGAGCATAGCCAGGCGGGTTGTAGGCTCCCTGCAGTGGAACACTATAAACCCCAGCCATATGCTCAAATACTCCATGATACATGTCCCAGTGATATGACTGCCTATACTCCATCCGCTCTATCACATCCTGGCGTATCTCCATCCTACCCATCCTATCATATAAATCCTGCATAGATGCTCTCGGAGGTCTAGGAATACCAACTCTAGGCACACCCGGCTGTGGATCTTCTGGAATAAGTTTACCCTCAGAGTCGATCAAATCTCTAAGTGTAATCGTATCCAGATCTCTACAGTAAATTGGAGCACTCAAACTCCTTACCACATCCTTTATCAACACCATGCACTTCCTTGCAAGCTTTGAAATAAACTGACCACATCAAATTTGACTCTCTTTCTGAGTCCCAACTCCTTTCCTCTTCATCCATTTCGCAATCACCCAAGCTACATTTGCATACCTATTTTGGTGTCTAGCATCAAACATACTCAGAAGCCATAAATCATTCTTCTGAATCTTGTCATACCGAGTCATCCTTTGACACAAACCATAAGTGATCATTTTGTGGATCACCCTCGAAATTGGGTTCCTGATAGTAGAAGTATGACTCCTAGACAAACCAAGGTTATCCTCTTAACTAATGCTTAACCAATAATCCTGAGCGTTAAAATTATCATCATTACATAAACCTCCTTCAAAGTAAACATTAAAACCTTCTTCCTCTAGCTCAACCGCTTGATATAGTCCCAACCTTCAAGAAAACTTCAATAAGGTTAAATTGTGAGCTCGTCCACCCAGTCTAAACTTGATAATCTTCTTCGACTGTAATTCATCATCATCACACACTTCATCAAACTCATAAGTAGAATAAAACTCATGGCAAAGCTCAGCATAAATTGGCTCATTGATATTAAAAGCTCTAATCTAAGCCACCGAAGTAAATATCTCTTCATCTGATCCATCTTCACGCAACCTAATTCTTAACATGTCATCAATCTCTCCATCATAACCCATTCGGTTCAGCACATCTTAGTTCATGACACAAGGTGAGTAAATGTGTCTATGAAGCAATTAGGCCAATTTAGTGTTGTACCTAGACTTAGCTTCTCGGCTACATCCTTTCCATAGCAAAAACTCATGGTGAACTTGTGGAAGTAATAGTTCTTCTACTGTTTCGTGTTGTCTTGGGCGTTTGGATCTTGATGATCCGGCCTCATTATCGTATGTTCCTTGGGTCTACACATCAAAAAAACAATCAACAATAAAGTTATAGTTGTGTTAGAAATGATTTAGCACGATTAGTGAGTGTTTTGATGGTTTTAGGAACCATCTGTAACTTTCTGATGTAAAATGTGCGGCGCACTTCCTTGAAGTGCGGCGTACTTTCTGGAAAATAGGCAAAGTGTGGCGGTTTTGGGGCAAAACCGGCGTACTTTCTGGGCTGAAAATAATAATTTTAAATTTTTTTTATCATTTTCCAATAATAATTTTAATCATAAATCATAATATGAACAGTGCACTTTCAGATTTAATCAATATCACGCATGCATGAGTTAAACGACTCCTAAATATCATAATTCTAAGGGTTAATTGTTCATATAAAACATGGATTAAGGCTTTCCTAATCTAATTATACTTAACCCTAATAATCAAGAAATTAAACAAATTAATGATAGGCAAGTCTAAGGAATGAAATCAAAATACCCTAGGCATGATTAGAAGGTTGATGGATTGATTTTTGAAACTTTTCCTTTGTTTTTGTGAGAAACCCAGCGGTTTTGTATTTGAGGGTGTGTGTTTTTTGTTGGGAATTAAGAGCATCTACAATGTTATACTGCTGATGGACTTAGAACTGCTATTTGAAGATTTGTGCTGCTACTGAAGATTGAAGAATATAAACTAAGTTGTGAGTACTGCTAGTTGTAATAGTTAGTACTGTTAGTTATAGTTAGTACTGCCAGTTGAAAATGATAGATCATTAGTACTGCTAGTTAGTTTATTAGTAATTGTTGAGCTAAAGTAGTTCGTACTGCTTATGTGATATGCATGAGATATATTAGGAATAGATATGCATGATCACTTAACGTGGTTTGTTGACCTATTAGGGTTTTCCTTGGTGTATAAAAGGAACCATACGGCATAGTTAGAGACATGAATTCAATATAGAAAAGTCATAGCTATTTAGGCAAAAACATATAGTTGTTTTGTGAATCATTCAATATATTATGAGTTGAGAGAAAGTTTTTGTGTTACTGTTACATTGTTTAATTGTTCTTCTAGTGTATAAAGATTAGATTCCGCATAATCTTTATATATTACTCAAGGTTTCTATCATAGTTGTTCTAGATCTATCTAAGACAACTAAAGCTTTAACAAGCTAATCAAAGATCTGTTCAAAAGGGATCAACATGTGGTATCAGAGCTTGTGTTCTGAAACCTTAATCAAGAAGAACTATTTATTCATACAAAGAGATGGATCTAGAAACAGTCCAAAACAATGATGTGGCAAAGTTACCCCTTCTAAAACAAGGTGACTATGAGATGTGGAGACTTAGAATAGAGCAGTTCTTTTAAATTCAAGACTATGCTCTATGGGATATCATAGAAAATAGATCTGTACCACGAACAACAACAAATGCAGATGGTACCTCTACTTCAAAAATACCAGGTCCTGTTACTACTGAAGAGAAGGCCCAAAAGAAGAATGATGTGAAAGCCAGAAGTATGTTGCTAATGACACTTCTAAATGAACATCAATTGACTTTTAATCAATACAAGGATGCCAAGACTTTGTTTGCTGCCATACAAACAAGATTTGGTGGCAATGATGCCACAAAGAAGACTCAAAAGACACTTCTGAAGCAGATGTATGAAAATTTCAACGCTCCAAGCACAGAGTCACTTGACTTTATCTTCAATAGGCTTTAGAAAATTGTTAGCCAGTTGGCCATCTTGGGTGAAAACATCTCTCAAGAAGATCTCAATTTAAAGTTCTTGAGAATTTTGCCTTCTAAATGGAACACTCGTGTTAGTCTGGAGGAACAAACAAGATCTTGACTCAATGAGCTTTGATGATCTCTACAACATTTTTAAGATTGTTGAACAAAAAGTCATAAGAACTGTTACATCAAGCTCAAATTCAGGCTCTCAGAATATGGCCTTTGTTACAACTTCTAGCAGTACCAATAAAGTTAATACTGCTAATGTTCAAGTTAGTACTGCTAACTCTACAGTTAGTACTGATAGTACTCTTGATAGTACTGCTAACTTGAGTGATGCCACTTTTGTGCTTTTCTGGCCAATCAACCAAATGAGTCTCAACTTGTTCATGAAGACTTAGAACAAATCCATTAAGATGATCTTAAAGAAATGAATTTGAAGTGGCAATTGGCACTACTGGGTATGAGAGCAAGAAAGTATTACTAGAGAACTGGGAAGAAGATCACTATTAATGGAAGTGATACTGCAGGATATGACAAGTCCAAGATAGAATGTTTCAACTGTCATAAGATGGGACATTTGGCAAGGGAATGCAGAGGTCTTAGGAACCAAGAAAGCAGGGCTAGAAATCAAGACAGCTCAAGAAGGACTATGAATGTGGAAGAAACAGCTTCTAAGGCAATGGTGGCTATTGATGAAGCTGGTTTTGATTGGAGCTACATGACAGATGAGGAAGTCCCTACCAACTTGGCTCTTATGGCTTTCTCAGATTCAGAGGTACATAATAACAAAACTTGTTCTAACACTTGTCTTAAATCCTTTGAAACTCTTAAAACTCAGCTTGATAATTTAAGAGTAGAATTTAATAAATCTGAGTTTAATCTAGCTACCTATAAAAGAGGTCTAGCTTCTGTAGAAGAACAACTTGTCTTCTACAAAAAGAATGAGGTTATGTTTTGTGACCAAATTGCTGTTTTAAAAAGAGATGCCTCATTTAAAGACTCAGAAATCAATGCTCTTAATATTCAGATAGAAAAACTTAAGAAAGAAAAAGAGAGCAATCAGATTAAAATTGACAATTTTGAAAATGCCTCTAAGAGCCTAGATAAATTGATAGGGAGTCAAATTTCTGATAACAATAGAAAAGGTGTGGGGTATAATGTTGTTCCACCTCCACCTACAGGCTTATTTGCACCCCCAACTATTGATTTGTCCAACTCTGGTCTTAAGGAGTTTCAACAGCCTGAATTTGAAGGCTATGGATTTAAGGCAAATAAGGGTGTCTGTGAAAATTCCTCAAATGAGATTAAGAAAACTACTGATGCCCTAATAATTGAAGATTATTGGGGTATCTAAGTGGATGAGGTGAGTCGAATATGGTATCTAATAATGTTCAACATAATTCTAGCTTAAACCTAGCAAGCTAAACAACCCAGGAAAATGAGGAAACCCTAGAAATAACAAACAAAGCTGGAATGAAAAAGAAAAACTTAGAAATTTGGAGTTGGTTTTCATTTACAAAGAAAGCCTTTTTGTATGTGGGAGTTTTAACCATCTAATTAAAGACTGTGATTTTCATGATAAAAAGATGGTACAGAAAACCTATGACAAACAATGTGCCAAAGGGAACTAGTCAAAGGGAAGTTAGACCAGTTTGGAATAATGCTTTGAGGACTAATCATCAAAATTTCTCTAATTCTAGGAGAAATTTTGCTCCAACAGCAGTTTTAACTAAGTCTGGCATTGTACCTATTAGTACTGCTAGGCAAAACTCTTCAAGAGTAGCAGCCCACTTATCGCTTCAAACCTATTAACACTGTTCGCCCCAAACTCTTTGAATGTTGAAAAACTAAACCAAATGTTTTCAAAAACGACATTCACTTTCCAGGAGACCTTTTAATCAACAAACAGCACTCAATAACAGAAGTTTGAATAACAAAGTTAATACTGCTAAAGTAAATTTTGTTAATACTGCTAAAGTAAAAAGGGTGACAAGTGATGTTGGGAACAAGGGATTAATGTTGTTAAGTCCTCAGCATGCTGGGTTTGGAGACCAAAAAGAAATATAGTTGATCATGTCTCCAAAAATAGTGGATCATACATTTGTAAGCAATTTGACTATGTTGATCCAACAGGAAGACTCAAGTCAGTAATGGCTTGGGTCCCCAAGAGAAACTAATTCTCTTGTGTTTGATATGTAGGGTGATCTACTAGTTGCTTTAAAAGATACAAGAATTTTTAACAGTAGATGCTCCAGGCATATGACAGGAAACAAGTCCTATCTCTCAGATTATCAAGACTATGATAGAGGATTTGTTGCATTTGCAGGCAGTTCTAAAGGAGGTAAAATAACAGGAAAAGGTAAAATTAGAACTGGAAATTTAGACTTTGAAGATGTGTAATTTGTGAAAGAACTTAAGTTTAACCTTTTTAGTGTCTCACATATGTGTGACTGGGAAAATAGTGTTCTTTTCACTGAAACTGAATGTCTTATTCTTTCTCCTGATTTTAAGCTACCTGATGAAAGTCAAGTAATGCTTAAGATTCCTAGGAAAGATAATATGTATATTTTTGACCTAAAGAACATTGTTCCTTCAAAAGGTTTAACTTGTTTATTTTCAAAGGCCATAAATGATGAGTCTAAGTTATGGCATAGGAGGCTTGGTCATATAAAATTTAAAACTATGAATAAACTTGTGAAAGGAAATCTTGTTAGAGGTTTGCCTTTGAAGATTTTTGAAAATGACCACACATGTGTTGCTTGTCAGAAAGGAAAGCAACACAAAGCTACTTGTAAGTCCAAGCTTGTGAATACTATCAGCCAACCTTTACAAATTTTGCATATGGACTTATTTGGACCAACCTTTGTAAAGAGTATCATGGGTAAAATGTATTGCCTAGTGGTCACTGATGACTATAGCAGATTTAGTTGGGTTTTCTTCTTAGCTAAAAAGGATGAGACTAGTGGAATCCTTAAACCTTATACACTCTATGTAAAATCTCAAATGATTTTACCAAACACTAATTCATTCTAAATCGATCTTAACCCAGCACTCAAATCAGTATGTTGCTCATAACTTGTATACATGGCTAATATGGACTTCTGCGACAAGCATAACATTGGTGGCTTTCTTCAAAGCCAACTGAAGTAAGGAATTCCTCAGATAGTAGACTTTCTTGCTGGTAGCCATATCATGTATGCTTTAACTGCAAACCCTACTATCTATGTTTCTCTTATTGAACAGTTTTGGCAGACTGCTACTGTCGAAACAGTCAATGATGGAGAACAACATATAACTGTCATAGTTGATGAGCAAACAATTGCTATTACTGAAGCATCTGTTAGGAGACATCTCCAATTAGCAGATGTAGATGGTATTAGTTCTTTGCCTGACACTGAAATTTTTGAACAACTCACTCTAATGGGGTATGTTTCTAATGGTGACAAACTTACTTTTCATAAAGGTAAATTTTCACCCCAATGGAGATTTTTGATCCATACCATCTTACATTGTTTCAGTCCTAAGAAAACTTCATGGGAATAATTTTCTAGTAATATTGCAACTGTAATCATTAGTTTAGCTACAAACGGGACTTTTAAGTTTTCAAAATTAATTTTTGACGGTATGGTGAAAAATGTGGATAGCAAAACAAAATTTTTGATGTATCCACGCTTTGGCTCATAGTTTGCCAAAAACTATACTTCCAACTAAGTTTGTGGGATGACTTGAGGTTAAATTTGGGAAGAAATAGGTTAAAAGTAGTATTTTGGTTTGTTTAACATTTGTTGACTTCTATTCATGGGTTATGCATAAATATAGATCCTAATGAATTCTCACATGTCTATCTAGTTGTTTCTAGTGTATTTGCGATGAATAGAGGCATGTTGTTGCATGATTATTGGAGAAAAAGTTAATACTGGCAGGCAAATTCTTAATATTGATGGGCACAAATATTAGTACTGCTAGACAAAAGTTAATACTGCTAGGCTAGTATTAGTACTGTTGGGTTACCATTTACACTGTTTGGTCAATAACAGATTTTCAACTCTTTGAATATTACCGTTGAGGTTTTTACGCAACTGATTGAGTATATAAGGTTCTAAATTTGGATAATTTTAATCTTTACCTTATTTACACGATTTCTTTTAAGATAAAGATACAATTCGTTCGTTTATCTGCTTTCAAAAACCTTATTACACTCTCTGTAAAATCTCAATTGCTTTTACCAAACACTAATTCATTCTAAATCGATCTTAACCCATCACTCATATTAGTATTTTGTTCATAACTTATATACACATGGCTAATATGGACTTCTGCGACAAGCATAATATGGTGGATTTTCTTCAAAAGCCAACTGGAAGTGAGGAATTCCATCAGATAGTAGATTTTCTTGCTGGTAGTCATATCAGGTATGCTTTAACTACCAATCCTACTATCCATGGTTTTTTTATTGAACAGTTTTGGCAAACTGCTACTGTCGAAACAGTCAATGATGGAGAACAACAAATAACTGTCACAGTTGATGGGTAAACAATTGCTATTACTGAAGCATTTGTTAGGAGACATCTCCAATTAGCAGATGCAGATGATATTAGTTCTTTGCCTAATACTGAAATTTTTAAACAACTCACTCTAATGGGGTATGTTTCTAATGATGACAAACTTACTTTTCAAAAGGTAAATTTTCACCCCAATGGAGATTTTTGATCCATACCATCTTACATTGTTTAAGTCCTAAAAAAACTTCATGGGAACAATTTTCTAGTAATATTTCAACTGCAATCATTTGTTTAGCTACAAACAAGACTTTTAAGTTTTCAAAATTAATTTTTGACAATATGGTGAAAAATGTGGATAGTAAAACAAATTTTTTGATGTATCCACGCTTTATACAAATGCTTTTGAATAAAAAGAAAAGGCTTCTTAAACAACATAAGAAAACATATGTTGCTCCTTCTTTAACACAAAAACTTTTTAGCAACATGAAAAGAGGTTTTTCAGGGGAACACATACCTCTATTTGATTCAATGCTGATTCATGACCAACCTGGTCAGGGTGAAGGACCAACACTCACTGTTGAGTCCCAACACACACCCATTGCTTCTCCAACTACCTCACAACCCACTACATCTCAACCAATGTCATCACAAGAACAACCTTCTCAAGTACCTACAACTGAACCTATCATTACTACTTCATCCCCACCTTTATATGAAACAACAATTCCACACACAACATCTTCCATGCCCCATGATTCACCTCTCTCAGGAGGTGACACACCTGGAAGTGATGAGGGCAGCAAGAAACTTAATGAATTGACGGAATTGTGTACCAAATTATCTGACAAAGTCACCAGCTTGGAGGAAGATCTCAAACAGACTAAGAAGGTTTATGGTAAGGCTCTTACAAAGTTGGTGAAGAAGGTCAAATACTTAGAAGACAAGCTTAAGTCTACCTCAGTAAGGAGAAAGGCAAGGATGGTAATTTCTGATGATGAGGAGGATCTAGTTTCAGAGGATCCTTCCAAACAGGGGAGGATGACAGAGACAGAATATGAAGATGTAGATGTAGAGACAAAATATGAAGAAGTTGAGTATGAATTGGATCAGACTGATACATTTCAGCAGATTACTCCTACAAAGGTTTCACAAGGTGAAGAACAAAGTCAAGAGAGTTCTGAAGTTCAATTAGATGTTCTCAGTGCAGCTAAGATCCTTGCAGATGCATCCAGAGAAAGAGTAAAGACCTATAAAAGTTACACTAGAAGAAGAAGAAGTACTGTCAGTTCAAGAGATAGTACTGTTGGAGGTCTTTTTAGTACTGCTGAGGAAATTCTAAGTTCTGATGAAAGGATAGCTCAGAAGCTAAATGAGGAAGAAATGGCAAAATCTACAGCAAGAGAAGAACAGGAAAGGATTGATTTTGAAAAAGCCTTAGAGTTACAAAAATAGTTAGATGAAAAGGAAGAAACTGATAATATTGACTGGAGTTATATGGCTGAATAAGTTCAAGAGAGACAGTCAGATACTATAAAAAGATATCAAACACTCAAGAAGAAACCAGTCTCAGTAGCTCAAGCAAGGAATGAGCTAAGATGAGATCAGACCCATGTTTGAAGAAGATTATAATAAGATACATACTTTGTTTAAGAAGGATACTAAAGTTGAAAAGACAAAGACAAAGAGAGTTGCAGAAGAGACACTACTTCAAGAGAGTTTTAAAAAGTTAAGGACAGTTGAAGCTTCAAGTTCAAAACCTATTCAAGAACAACCAACTGAAGAACCAAAAGAATTATATGAAGATGAACTTAAGAAGATGTTGGAGATAGTTCCAGTAGAAGAAATCAAGGCAGAAGCTTTACAAGTTAAGTATCCTATCACTGATTGGGAAATTCATACTGAAGGATCAAGAAAATATTGGAGGATTATCAGGGTTAGAAACATCACAGAGGCATATTAAGTTTTTGAAGATATGCTCAAAGGATTTGACAGAGAAGACCTTGTTACATTATGGAGCTTAGTTAAAGAAAGATTTAGATTAGCAAAACCTACTGAAGATATGGAAAGAGCTTTTTGGGTTGAACTGAAAAGACTGTTTGAACCAGATAAAGATGATGTACTATGGAAACTACAAAAATATATGCATGATCCTTTAACATAGAGACTGTATGATACATGTAGAGTACATCATGTATCTTCCACAAGAGGACATGACATCTATATGTTAACAGAAAAGGATTATCCATTGTCTACTACAGTTATAGGTTTGATGCTAAGTAAAAGGCTGCAAGTAGAAGAAGATAGTGAGATGGCAAGAGACCTAGTTATGAAGATCTTCATAGAGGCCAAGAAGCTGAAGTGTTTGGAAGAATCCTCTTAGAGCCAAAAAGCTATAATTCAAGAAACTTGATGATTTGGAGATAAATCACAAGTTTAGGGGAGGATTGTTGGGAATTAAGAGCTTCTACAAGGATATACTGCTGATGGACTTAGTACTGCTATTTGAAGATTTGTGCTGCTACTGAAGATTGAAGAATATAAACTAAGTCGTTAGTACTGCTAGTTGTAATAGTTAGTACTGTTAGTTATAGTTAGTACTGCCAGTACAAAATGATAGATCATTAGTACTGCTAGTTAGTTTATTAGTACTGTTAGTATAAGAAGTTAGTACTGCTTATGTGATATGCATGAGATATATTAGGAATAGATATGCATGATCACTTAACGCGGTTTGTAAGCCCATTAGGGTTTCCTTAGTGTATAAAAGGAACCCTACGGCATAGTTAGAGATATCAATCTTCATAGAAAACACATATCTCATAGTTAG
>BQNB010123435.1:0-20099 GCA_026074375.1 Tanacetum coccineum
ACCAATACGTCGTATCCATCAAGAAGATACGGCGTATCCGTGCCTGAACTCACCAAAGACCACGAAGGAAACAAGATCAATACGCCGTATCCAGAGAAGACCAATACGCCGTATTCAAGATATAGTATGTGAATATTCTGGAAGATATCAAGCGTGGTCCCTACTCCAAGAAACCCTCGATACGCCGTATCCAACTCACTGGATACGTCGTATCGACATCGACTCCAGACAGTATAAATAGAAAACTCAAAACCGAGTTTTAGGTGTGCTAAATCATATTCTCGATACCTAAACCATAAAAGTCAATTTTCAAAGGCAAAGAAGAGCAGAAGAGGTTGTGTAACGCTATCCATTCCATAGGAGACACGTGTAATTCCATATACTTTTGTAATCATTCAGTTTTTGGTATCATTCGTTAAATCGGTTAGTTTACCTTGGCTAAATAATTACTCTTGTATTTATTATGACGTTTGAAGGCTAATACCTTCTGGTATTAGCCGTTATTATGAAGATTTGAATGTTTGGTATTGTTTATCTCAATTTCTTGATTTATCGTTAAATGCTTGTTTATGTTTATCAATTTATACTTGTTTACGTGCTTTTGTATGCGACATATCATTCAACTGGATCTAGTGATACGGACCAAGTAGATCTAGAGTCTGGGATAGCTCTCCATATAGTAATTTATACATCTAGAATCATAGGATCATAAATGTTGTCCCTCTAAGTCTTTGTCTAGGATGACCGTTCGGGGCCCCTTCTGTAACTAGTTTAATTGGATATTGCCTTTTGGTTTATTGCTTTGTGTTGACCTAAGAAGGGGAACCTAGATAATTCAACAAATAACGTTCTAATTTCAAGGGATAGTTGGATATTAAGCTGGCAATACTAGGTCGTATATAGACACATTAAGCTGTAAGGGGTTTAAAGGATCTATGTAGTCCCCCCCTCCACACCCTCATCCCCACGCCAGTTACTCTATTTATTATATTCTTAAATTTTACACTATCTGGTTGTTTTATTTTCCTCCGTTTCGGGTTTTTTGTGCCCAGAGTAGGTTTTTTTTAACAGATCGCCATTTGCGTTAATCCCTAAGTTAGATTATCAATCAGGTAAACAGGATGTTTGGGCTGTATGCGGATGCTTTAATTATGATAGAAAATTTAATGTGTCTAGGTCTAGTAAGAGTAATGCACTAAGCTTAGAATCAAGCATCCCATGGCACCTCGCAGATAAGAATTCATTGCACAAATAAAACCCAAACAACGTTCTAATCGATTATAATGGCTCGCTAATCACAGTGTTCTCTTACTTATTAGGCCCTCAACCAGCTCTTTTTATCTTCTGTTAAGTAATTCTTCTTCGCGTTTGGGTTAAATTGGCTTGAGTGATTATAGTCACAACCAAACCCGTTGCCAGGTGTCTCTCAGGCCGCTTCCTATAAAAACCTCCTTTATTCCCATTTGATCTTGGACCTAAACGATAGCGTTTAGCATAGGTTTGACATAGATTAGGAATTAAACTTAAGAATAGACACACCAAGATTATTTATAAACTAAAAAGATTGTAACCTCGTTTTATCCAGTGATCGACACCCTAACTTACCTAACGAAGGCACATCTTGATCGGGTACACTGCCCGTTTTTTTTTTTTTGTTTTTTTTTATTTTAATTTTTTTTGGGTTATTCTGTTTTGTTTTTTTTATTTTTATTTTTGTGTGTTTTTTTTTATAAGTGTTGTTTTAAGGGTACAGTCGGCATTTATAAAAAAATAGTTTTTGTAAAACTTGTTACATATAAATAAGACACGACACAAAGACACATCAGACCGATCTACGATCATACTCAGAATCATGATAGTCATTTCACTTCATGGTTTTGGCAAAGTAGTCAGTGCAAGAAGAAGCATTAAGGAATTCGTTTAGGACATGAGTATGGCTTTACCACCCCAGACCGAATGGTCAGAGGTGAGAGAAGTTACTATTTTAAGACCTTGGGAAGACATGCGATTAGAGCAATGAGTCCTAGACCTTCGGGGGAATGTTGGGAGGGTCATCTTCCGTTTGGGTTGAGCTTTCGTATAAACAATGTAGTTATCATTTTCTTAGTGTGAGTGTGTGTCCTTTGAGGCATGTATAGTAGAAAGTGTCCCGTTTTTCACCGATAGGTGGGTGAACTGAAAGTTTAAAAGGAGGGTCATTTGAAGGACTTGAGTTGGTGCAACGAAAACAAAGAAAAGAAAACCACTAAGAAGATCTCGATGATATTAAGGATTTTAGAATTAAGGCTCTGCGCCGTGAGGTTCGTCAGAACGAAAAAGCTTTATGCCTGATAAATAAGGTGAGAAGGAAGCCTCTAGAGTTTAGTGTGGGAGACCTATGCCTCTCTGGCTCAAAGTATCGCCTTGGAAAGATGTGGTACGCTTTGGGAAGAAAGGGATAGAAGAAGGAGAGAAGAAAGGGAGATAAAAGGAGAAAACTGCGGGGCACTAGATTTGTTGGACATTGTGGATCATTGAGAAGCGTAAGGTTCTTGTGGCATTATCAGTTAGATATGCCCTCTACGGAACTTGAATGGTGTTCATGACACGTTTCCACCAATGTTCAAAACTTAAGATGTCGTTTGGCTGACTTCCAACCACGTGCAAGTACCCTTGGATGCTGATTCGAGTTGATGATAAGTTGTGTTAATTTCGGGAAAGAGCCTGTGGAAATTTTGAATAGAGAGAGGATTTTAAAAGAGCTTGAAGCGTAGTAGCAATTGCCATCGTTCGCCAAGGTTCGGTTTTGTGGTGGAACTCAAAACCGTTGGTCATGGGTAATTTTTCGTGGGGGAACGTAAAAGGATCAGATGAAGCAGAAGTACCCGCATTTGTTTGAGTAATTGTTTAGTAGCTGAAAATAATTTTAAGGTTCGAAAATTCTTCTTTTTAAAGGGGGGTTTTGGGTTACATTACGTTAAAATGTAACCTTACTTTGCCCTTTTTGTGTTCTGGAATATTTCATTTTTAGTCCCTTTTTTGGGACCTATTTGACTTTTGTCAGTTTTTTATTCAGAATTTTTGTACCGTGTGTTTCTGAAGGTGGTGGGCGATTTTATGAGAATCGTGGTATTTTATGGTTTATTGTGGAATAATAGTTCCTGTCGTTCGTTAAGAGTTTTGTTATTGTTTTATTTGTTTATTCCGATCCAGTGGTGACCCACCGTGGGGGTTGGTTGGTGCTGGAATTTTAATGAAATGCTGGACAGGAAAAGAAAGAATGGAATGAAAAGGAAAAAAAAATGGAAAAAAACAAAATCAAAAATGAGTCGACTAAACAGTCCCATTAATGTGTCAAAAATTGAGTTTTGAATGGGGTTTGTCTAATGTGGTTAATAAAATATGGCAGTAGGGTTGGGTCGGGGTAAATACTCTTAAAGGGTAATGGAAAAGAAAAGTATTTGGAAGGTGGGTAGTGAATTTTTATGCAGGTAAAAATGCTAAGTTAACTTTTGGGAAAAGAATAAAGAGAAGAAAAAAAGAAAGGAAAAAAGGGAGAAAAAAAAAAAAAAAAAAAGGGGAAAAAAAAAGGAGAAGAAATAAAATTTTTACGGTTTGAGTTTTTTTACGAGCTTTTAAGTGATTCTGTAGACGGAAAAAAGCCGCGCTAACAAAGTAATAGGGGGGGGAAAGACCCGAGACCCCATGGGAAATGACTGCTAAAACCGGTCCACACACCCCCCCCCCACCCCCCCCCCCACCACCTACCCCCCCACACCCCCACACCAATAATCACATATTGCTATTTGCCCGATCAGATGTTACCTAAACATCCCAAATCACGACACTGCTATCAACATTCCGCGCGCCGGTCATAGCTAATCCCCGACGGTGGAGGTCAATCCCAAATAGATCTATTCATAACAATTCGCCGGCTCACTCATTCATGTAATTCACAACTCCATCTTACTGCAATTGGACAGTTCATGATATGGGCTCAACATTGGGTTATCGCAACTTAGGCAAACACGTCATCAATATAAAAATATAAACTTGCGTCCCAATTTATAAACACAAAGCAACGTCCTCCTCCCCACCCCCAAAGTTATAAATCCTTGAACAATTTCCTAACAAATGTTGCGGGCTACTGAACTCACTTGAGTTCACTGATCTCTCGCACTCTCTCGCTCTCACAGACTAATCGCCGCGCCAGCAAATCGTTAGATGCAAACTATTTACACTTAAGGTCGCGCTATAAGTACTAATCACATTGTGTCAAATCCTACTTATATCATTCTATATGTTAATCCCCATCTACTATTGTTTTGGTTAAAAATTGTGTTTAACCTACAGGTTAAAAAACGATCCTAATTACCGTTCTGTCCTAGAAAAACTGCGACGTCACAGCGCGCACGTTTCAAGTCCGTTTGAGGTCGCGCTCGCTCTCGCGCTCACGTTTTCGTATTAAGCGAGTAGTTATCACAAATTTGACTACTTTTCAAAATTTTGGAGGGCCTGTACTACAAATGAGCAGAGAGACTTTTAGTGTTCACACAACAAGAACATAAATTTAGTTTATATAGATTAGATATCGTAGACTCGTTGTAAAGTGTGATGTGTTGTATTCGTAATTGCGTTCGTGAGTATAGCGGTTCTCGTTATCGCTCTAGAGCACCTTGTCTCGCGCGCAATTGAAGTTGTAATTAGTCTTATGAGGTTTGTGACTCAAAATAGCGTAAAGTTTCGTCAGCGTGTATGTAAACTTCCCTCATCCTTACTTTATATGATATATCCGTTTCTATAATAAGTATCTATTTGTCGTTAGTTGTATGACACCTCGCAATAGGTTACACATACATCTTCGTTGTAATTGAAATTTTTTCGTTTCTTCATTTAGAGAAACCTAAAATATGTTTATTCTAAGTTAAAAATGACTTAAAAACTTGTCTTTGTGTTTATTATAATGTTTTTAATTGTTCTTGTATAAACAAATCTTTTGAAGAAATCGTTTATTTTTTTCGATGAACTTGTGCGTTTTACACAGATAATCTCTATCGTTCATTTATCCTTTTTTCAAGATTCTACATGCTCTCGCGAACGCTACGCTCACATGAGGTGTATAAACTCTCTTTATCGACATCATATGGCTAGTCGCCAGTGAAGATGATCTATCCACAATATATCCTCTTTGAATCCCTGACAGAGTATATCTTGTTTTAAACGACTTTTCAACGCTTAGTCTAATTTTCCACAAGCCGTGCCGTATTGCTAATGTATCATAAAGACGCGAGAATATTAGAAAGTCTCTCCTAGTTCCTATATTCTAGTCTCTGTAGATTTCATGTGTAACAACGACAAGTATCAATGTCATGTAACGATACTCGTGAAACCTCAGATAAACTTTCCTTGATATACTTTTAAACACGTTAATTCATATCCTATGTGATCTTTGCTCTTAATCCGACACTGGTGAGAATACTTAGTAAGTAGCCTACAGATTTAATATGATGTCATACACATGTCTTTAACTATGAATTACAAGTTTATCAAAAACATGATAAGGTAAAAACTCTTTTTACATGTGTTACAACGTGTCCTACTGGTGTGATTGTAGTATGATAAATGATATTAAACATTATAATCATGATAGATGAGAACAGATAAATGTGTAAAATCCCTTTTTCATGTTTAAAAGTATCCTAATGGTGATTTTGCTATATAGACTTATATATGCATAAAATGATAAAGGTAAAGACCTAATGAGTTTTAGATGACCTTAATGAGATGTAGGATGATGGAAAATGTGATCTAAACCTTTGTTTAGCTGAAAAATCCAAGCTTACACAACTTAAAAACCTAGTCTTCCAAGAAAACTCTAGCTTCCTCTTTCTTGCTTCAATACTTGTAAAGGCTTAGCCAAGCCTTTAAATCTATTTGGTAGGTCTTAGATATGATGTGTGAATGCTTGTATGGTCTTATAAAATCAAAGTTATGGATTTGTATTGGGGGTGTTTGTTTGTTGTGGGTTAAACAAGAAAGGAAGAGAGAAAAGTTGGTTTTTTTGATAAGTGTTTTAAGAGTGTGTGACATATTACTTGCATGCACTCCTTTTAATATCAACTATGCTAGTCAAAGATCAATAAGGGAGTCCAAGGGGGAGGGGTGACCGGTCAAGGGACAATAGGGAGGGTTTTATGGAGTCTTTGGTCAATAAAACATGTTTCTAGTCCAAGTATTCATTAGTTGTTGTAGTACATGGTTCCTAGTGTTTTATTTGTGTGCTCTTTGTCTCCCTAGGATTCATATACACAAAAATATGAGGGGGATGGAGTACTAGAAGAGGTTTTGATATTCTACATAAATATCATTTATTATTTACAAGTTACATAATGTAGTTTTTCATATAAGGTAAATACTTGAAGTATTTATGTCCTAGCTAGTTTATTTCATGTACCATTTGACCAACAATGATAACTTGGGTAAATTTTTAATAAAACTTTGGGTATTGGGTATAAACATGGGTATTCGTTGAAGCGTAAATTAATTATGGGGGTTCTGGGTATTCCTAAACGTAATTTTATCACGAAACGTAAATAATTTATGTAACCAATAAAATAAAATGAACAAAGTTAATAATTATCTTCAAAATAATTACTTAACACTTGCTTGATGTAAACATTTAATTGTTTGATGACGTTTACATTGAATGATCGTTTTTAGCTTACGCGATTTAACTTAACGATTACGATTAAAAGCAAACGCGTACAATACTAAAAATACATAGTGAATTTATTGACGTCGTAAATGACCCTAAAACACGGGGTGTTATAGATAACATCATGTCATAGGGAGTTTATGAATATCTAGGTTTAGATAAACTCAGAGATACAAGCACTTTAGAAAATACGACAAGAACTAATGAGCCCTTAGGAACTATCTATATCTTGGTGAAATTTGGGGAATTAGAATTTCCATGTAATTTTGTTATTAAAATGGTTGAAGATGGCATAATCTTAGGAAGACCATTTCTCGAATCAACTCGTGCCCAAATAGATGTTTTCAATGAAGAAATTTCATTTGAAATAGGCAGTAAAAAATTTAAATTCAATATAGATTCTCACCGGTGCATCGAGAAAATTTACATGGTAGAAATTAGACAAGAGGAGGAAACCTTTAATCCTCTTGAAATTGGAATTGACTTATTCTCTTATGAATCCACTGCATGCTTAAAATTTGAACAAAGAGCTAGGTTCTATGGCACTCTTAACCCACAGGATGAAATACCAAAACCAAATAATTTTTCACCAGATAAAAGAGGATTAGTTAAGAGATTGCATGTATGCAAACCCATTCATGTGACCTATGATGATGGAAGTTGTGATAATTATGGGATGTGGCCGACATGTGACCCTGACTTAAAATTATGCTTTAGATACAATGAAGTCTTTGGGGTAAATGAGCAGGGGACACTTAGACAGTGGATATGTTTTCGTGATCATGAAAGACGAGCTGTGAAAGGGAGTTACATGGGATTTGCTGATTTTCTTTAGGTACGTTATGGACAATAAAAAATTAATGATACAACTCGGGAACGAAGGTATTACGAATGGGTTGCCTAAAACTATGAATTTAGTAAACATGGGACCCTTACGTCGACAACCTTGGATGATCATTACCCTTACAATACAAACAATCCTATACCAACACCACAAGGACATCAGGAGCATGGAGAAAATAAGCCGCAACCTGTTAGGCCACGACCATGCAATTATTCATTTGAGGAATGGCTAAAAATTAGGATAGGGCATACAACCTTAAAGAATCCAATCGCGAATTTATATTCAATGAATGGATTCTTGATAGTTACGATGTTGAGGAGGAATATGCACAGAAGATTGGTGACCCATATTCTAGGAGATTTGACGAATATAACCGGGTGTTCAGTAATGAGATTGAACATTTATCAAAGGAGTACATTTTAAAAATAGGAAAAAAAAGGGTATGTCATGGATGATGTATGGGAAAAATGTCAACAAAATTACAGGAAAACCAATGAAGCATGGCACGACGAGGGATACGAGGACAAAATGTGGTGAAGTGGAGACGAGAAGACCAACTACGATCCTTCATATGTCAAAGTTGAAACTTTTGAAGTTAAAAAAAATCTTTTAAAGGAGGACGTAGTTTTATATGCATTACTAATCGTGAAGATGAAGCCTTTCCATTAGGACGTATGAATGGAGCATGATTTAAGGCTATGATTAGGAAAGAACTAGAGGGCAATAAGTATGTTCATAAAGTAACGTAGAATGGGCATGAGTCTAACTTAAAGACTCGTTAATAAACAAAAGAGATTGTCGGGAGACAACCTGTCCTTTATTTAATGAAATTTCTTTTTGCATTAGTTGGTTTGGATGTTTCTTACTATGTTTCGTAGGATTCAGAAGCTATGAGATAAGTATCGAGACCGGCTCGACTCATAATCATGTGGTAACTTTGTTGAATCTGCAGCAGTTACGGCATAACAACTTTAGTTTACGTCGTAACCACTACAGTTACGACATAACCCATTTATTAGTTATGGCTAACTCCCTTAAAACTTAAAATTTTTACCATTTGATTACGACGTAACCACCGAGGTTACGCCGTAACCTTCTTCTAAAATCATAAAAATTTAAGTTTTAAACATGTCTAAACCTTGTATACGTAAATGGACTATGTGGGTATGTTCTCTAGAAGCTCTCACAAGACTAAACTCGTCTACTTGGGTTACCAAGTGGTTTAAAAGGCTTGTTGCATATGCTAAATCCAACCGTGATTCCTATGAAAGTGAGTTAGGTTTGTATTTTCTGTACACTTCATAATTCTTATAGAACGATTTTATGCTTTGGTTTGTTTTTGTGATCACGGGGGATAAAGAGTTTGCGAGAAGACGAAAATAATCTAAAGATTTCCGCCAAATTTCAAATTTCAAAAACAATGCTCAGGGAGTTTCTGTCTTAATTCTACTCTTTCCTTTTATTTCATTTCCTTAATGTACAATAGGGACATTGTACAAATCAAGTGGGAGGATAGGAGTAGAATTAATACTTGACGTATGTTTTACCTTTGATTTTCTAGTTTTTTTTTTAAATTATGCCAATTTTAAAATTTTTGACAATTTTTTCTTAAATAACTAGAATTAATCTTTGCCGAATGCACATTACCCTTTATTATTACTTGGTGAGATTTAAGCCTAATATTCCGTTTCCGTTATATTATTCAAAAATCCACCAAAATATTGAGTGTGCCGGTAGTATTGTAGACTTTAGAACTTGTCCTGTACATCATTTCGAGACCAAATTGATTAGCAAGAATAGATAGTTTAAGAAGATAGATAGTTCAAGAAGGCAACACTTAGGAAATCACCCAAATAGCCTATATGTGTGTGTTTATCGACTTGTTACACTGACCTGTCGACCTCCTATAATAAACCCTTTTTGTTGCACTTATTATTAGTGCAAGATTCCCCTAGATCACCCTTGTCAAACCAATTTATGTTTTCACCCAATTTTATATGTTTCGTTACACCATTTCGCCTTAACCTACCCTGTAGTCTACAATTATCTTTGTGTTGAAATTTTAACTACTTAAGTCTATGGTTCAGGGGAATAGGAATGGAAATTTTATGCATTCGTGGAAGACCTACCAGTTATGATCTACAAAGACCCCCCGATATCATCACTTTTGATATTGTTCATCTCAAGTAGGGGATGTGCGTCTAATATCAAATGTTGCAGGGGAAATAATAAAAAGATATAAACTCCTGTAGCATTTTCATGTTTAAAAAAAGAGAAGAAAGTTAACAACGAGAAAAGGGTGCAACTAAAAGCTAGCCATGTGCTAAAAATACAAAGATGGTGCAAAATAAAAAAAATGGAGCTAGTAGCCCATTATTGCACCAAGCCATCTCAATAATTGTGAAGAATGGAGCTAGTAGCCCATTCCTGAAGATCAAATTTCTAGACTTAGACTCTTACACCTATGGATGGATAGTAGCTAGTTATGACAACCTAAGATTACCTTAGACTATTTATTTTGTGTTTTTATATTAACAACCTTCTTATATGTTTTATCCATGTCTTTTCATTACCCTTTATCACCCTTTAAACTTATTACCCTTCGTGCCTTCGGAAATATTTTGACTCTAATGTCTAACTGTGTGCAATGTATGTACTTTCTAGCTTATGATAGAATACATTCTATGGACTGGCAGTTGGAGATTGGATCACCTGAAAATGAAACACTTAGACTAGTGGAGAGTTGAGTGACTTTTTATCCCCTTTTCGTAAGGTGTTCGACTTTAATGTTTTCTAGCATAAGTGTTTTATAGATTCATTTCTTGAAGTAACTCTCGAGAAATCTTTTTATGAAATATTATAACAGGTTCTACTTGAGGGCAAGTAGAAGTCAAGTGGAGGGATATTTGATAACATCAAATATTTAATTCTTTTTAGTGTCAAATTACCCACTATATTACCTGCAAATGTTTTGCTAATACTCAAAAATGAGATATTTTCTATCATTTTATAGTTTTCAAGTGAAATGCAAGAAAGTGACAAGAAACAAGGGAAAAAGGACTTAAAGTGTAAATTCTGAAGGATGTTACGGTGTAACACCAAAAAATGGTTACACCATAACATATATTAAGCAAGTACGAAGATCAAGGACCACGTTACGACGTAACACTATATCTAGTTACGCCGTAACCATGAAGATGGAAGGAAATCTTGCCAAAGTTAGAGTTACGGCGTAATACAATATCCAATTACGCTGTAACCATGAAGATCCTCAAATATAGAATGAAGATCACGTACCTATGGAAAGTAATTGAAGGTTACGATGTAACACAATATCTAGTTACGCCGCAACAACTGCTTAAATATGGAATGTCGTTTAATATGGTTACGGCATAACACCTTTATTGGTTGCTCCGTAACAGGTTCGATACCTATAAATAGAGGCCTCATTCAAGCTATTCCGACATCACTTCCTCTACAGCCAATTGGAGAGGCGACAAAGGCTTCCAACCTTCAAAGAATTCCACCTGGAGTCCAAGGGAGATCACTCTTTACTTACTTTTTGTATTTAATTGTTCAAATACAAATACTGTAAGAATTATGAGTTTTCAATCTATGATTTCTTCTATTTCTTGCTGTGTTTCTGTTACCATAAGTGGCTAAGCACTTGAAGTGCTAGCCTAGTTATGTAGTTACTGTTGTTATGATTGTTTCTTGTTAGATTATGGTTTTGTTAGATATTCCTTGACTATCGTGTAACCTTGGGTTTTGGTTGTACAGGTGGTTTGGACTTGGCTTGTCCCATAATTAGATTATCTTGTCAATATGGGATCCAACGGGTACTAGGGAGGACCACTAACTCCTTACTTGGTGTAGGAACTAACCGGTCATCACACTTATCACTCAATATACTTAAAAAGCACAGGAACTCTTTCAGAGGGGGTTAATAATTAGCATAGGTTATTAGATTAGTTTGGGGAATAGTTGAGATTAATCACTGCAACCTGGATAGCCTACCTCCCAGATGATTTGGGACTGATTTGGAATCGCAGGAAGTATAGGATAGACTAAATATGCACATTCAAGTCTATCAACCTTATAAACCACTAATGGAATCATAGTTTAACATTGCACAGGAAAACGTTTTCATAACAGTAGTAATGAAGTAACTAGGTTAGCATGTTTTCTCTCTTGATATCTCCTACCCTTTACTTTTCAGTTATTAATTTATTGTTATTTTAAATTTATTTCAAATCAATTCAAAAATCATTTTCTAAAACGTGACATTTCAAATTAAAACTAATTACAACTTAGATCTTGGGACGAACTCGGATTTACCATTCTGTACTACCCACGATCGGGTTCTCTGCCCGTTAGTGCGTTGTCAAGTAGATCGAGTTTTATAAATTTAAAACTTGATAAAAATATATTTTAAAATAAAATACGCATCAGTTTTTGTGGCCGGGTGTCAAATAAACTGCAACTAGAAAATAATCTACTTATTTATGTCTATTATACTTTTAATCACTGATTTGCATGTTAAACAACTAACGATTAATTAAAGAAAGCATATATCATATATTCAATCACATTATCCATGATAACCATGCATGTGATCATCATGAGTAATCAATTAACAATTAATTCATAGTTAAAACGATCAATTATTACAAGTAATACATCAAATTTAACACGTAAAATTTCATACAACGTGGAGTTTCGTCTAATTAATTTTAACAACAATAAAGATCAAATCTTTATAAGACAAACGCCCAAAGGGCTTAAAATTAAATCCAAGAAATCGATTATGTGATAACCGGTAACTTTTTATGGGTTAAGTATTATAAAATATTATGATTATATATCGGAGTCTTTCAATTTTGCCAGCTTTCTTAGGAAAAGCTAAAAAGTTGAATTCGGTTGACTTATTTTATATAAAACGGTTACGGTTTAACCGGGTGTTGAGAGAGGGTCTTGAGTTTAGTAAGTGAATTACTTTTGACTTATCTATTCGTATCGAAGTATTTGAGTTGTTATTCTAAGGGTTTTCGGGAAGTTTTCTCGTATTCTGCTAAATCGTCATGCAACGCGTACCGGCACGACTGTTAATTTGAAAATGTGTTTAATAAGTAGTTGGTGAATTTAATGAACCTGTTCGACAAGTGATTTCATAATTTGGGTAACGTTCTTCAAAAACATAAGTCGTTGAGGTATGAGTTGAAAGTTAAGAGAAAACAGGTGTTTCCGTGAAATTGGTAAAAAGTCCGAAATAGGCGTAAAAGTGAAATTTGTGAAAGAATCTAAAATGACAAGTCATATTTTGAGGCTTGAGATATTTTTAACTCCTGAGAAGGGTTTCGGTTAAGTTTGAACTAAAACTCGTATTTTGGTCCTGACGCGTCCAATAATGATCAAAATGAATTTTGGGAAGTTTGGTTTGGAAATAAGTCGTGTGAATAACCTAGGTTCTTGGAAAAGTGTTTTCAAGTTCAATAAAAATACTAAGTAACTTTGAGTAACATTTTAAATTGATGAATTTCGAGTTTCGAGTAAACCCGACACAAAAAGAAGCAAACCCGAGCACCATAGGATGCTTGGCCGGGTATGGGACAAAGGAAGGGAACCAAAAGGCAAGATTTTAGCTTAGGTTGTTCTTTCATGGTACAAATATTTATCTTAACCTCAAACATTCATTTATGCACCATTTTGAAAATCAAACAAACAAAATCATCTCTCTTTTTCTCTCTTATTCGGACGCAAAGAACAAGGATCAAGAAACCATTTTTGTTGAAGAGTTATCAAGAACACGGGGTTAGAAAACATTATCGGGTTGATAGCTAGTAGTCTCATGTTATAGAAAACGACATCGGGGTTTATTTATTTGCCTCAAAACCGAACCAAGAGCATCAGAATTTGTCATGGCCGGGTACCGTTATGCGTTTTGTAAAGATTATCGGTGCGTTATGTAGAGATTATCGATGCGTTGTGTAGAGATTATCGATGCGTTATGTAGAGATTACCGGTGCGTTGTGTAGAGATTATCAGTGCGTTGTGTAGAAATTGTTGTGAGGTTATTATCATCTGTTGAGGTGAGTTCTCGTAGCCCCACTTTTTAAATCTTTTCTGTTGGGAGAAAATGATACTTAAATGTGTTTTGAATGTATTTTCTATCTATGCGAAATGTGGTTTTGTTTTTGGGACAATTTATGTACGTATGACTGCTATGTGAATATTATGTGGTTTGATCGTGCTTGCATGCATCGAGATGCACGACAATGTATGTGATTAGTAAGGATTTTCTATGTTTTGTGGTGGTCCTGCCCTAAGTAATTGCTCTAGCTCGTAGGCCCTTAGGTGCGTAAGTGACATTCAGAGCTGCAACTCCAAGAGCATTGGTATATGCTGGTTTGATGACTAGCGGGGATGCTAGGTCACGGTACATGATTAGCGGGGATGCTAAGTCATGGGTTTGTTTGCAAATATTCACTGTCATATTGCACAATTATCCATTGTTGAAAATATTGGCACAACGACTGGGTTTTAAAGCAAACCTACGAGCTCACCAGCATTATTGTTGACATTTTCGAGTATCAATTTCAGGTGTGTTTTTAACAAAGGTAAATGAGAAGTATTGGGGATCAAAGATGAGTGCATATGAGAGTTTATTGAAAGACAATTGTTTGACTTTTTCCAAGGTTGCGAAATCTTCACTTTTGTAAAATAAATGTATGGTATTGATCTGTAATTGTGCGATGAATGATATCATCGCACCCCGTGTTTTCGTCGCTGACGGGGTGTGACAGATTATATGCCAAATTTTACGTTCAATGTAATTACATATACTATACGATAGATTTTATAAACTATTAACACTGTTTTCTTTTTTTGAACAGCAAAGAAAACTATTAACACTGTAATAACAACACGAGTACGCAACCGAAGACATATAAGCACGTATAGTATAATATAATTAACATAGGTTCAAGAATAGCGTACCTTTTAGCAAATTAAGCAAACGGACAACGAATCTTGAAAACGCACGTGTGTGTTTAACTAACAAACGCGAAACCATCAAGTTCAGAAGTATGAACTCTCTATAAGACACACACATAATACGTTCTTAGCAAACAATTAAGTATGCAAGTACTAGTAGTGATAAAGCTTAATGAAACCCTTTGTTCTTAAATCAAGCAACACACAAACACCTCCTAGGTGTTTTGGTCGATCGCAAAACCAAACCAAGAACACTTTGTGAGTTGTAGTCGATCGGCACACAATGGAAAAGAAGGAGAAAGAGTTTTTAAAGATTTTTGGTTTTTCAGCATTAGTAAATAATGAACCCTTAACCTCCTTATATAGGTTGGATTACTTGGCTTGCAAAATCTCAATCCTATTATAAATCTCCACCGGTCGTTAAGGAAACAAAGGGGGTTTCCCAAACTTTCCTTTTTCTCGTTTTTTACATTTAAGTCCTTCTGGTTAACAATTAGTGACCGTTTTGTAAATCCTGTTAAGTAACTAATTAGTTAACACTCGTTACAACTTTATCACTAATTAATATATTAATGTATAATTGTTTTACGTATTAACGCGTGCGTCCTAATAGGCTCACGTAATTTTCCGGACATATATTATTTGATATATATATATATGCATATCCCAACATTTTTTACATTAAAATTGATGAGCCTTAGGTTAAAATAGATCTTCCATCATATGGCCAGATTATGTTTTAGAAAGATGTTTGATTTCCCTTTTGTTACTTATTGTTTTCTATCAAGTACGAGAAATATATAAAAACTTAAATAAAAGTTAGAATTTGTAACATATCTTTTTAGTGACGATTCATGTTACGGAAAACGTAGCATAAAGCTAAACCTTACAAACACCAAAGCACAAAGCGACACTCCTACAAAACAACCTAAAACCAAACCCGAACACAACCAAATCAAACGGTGAGAAAAAAAACTAATGACAGAACATCTTTTATAATATGGTACAAGTTGACTGGAAATGAAATTGAAATCACATCCATTAATATTTAATATATAACACATTTGTGGACAAATTCACTGTCGTTTTGACAGTGGGTCACAGTGCTACAGTATCGGGCTCCCATTTTGAGCCAGTCCGATTTTGCCTTTTTTTTTTTTTAATTTTTTTTTTAAAAAAAAAATTTGTATGCACAAAGTAGGAGGAAAAAAATATTACAAAAGTTCTGATTTATTCAGATAAAAAAAATACCCGCGGAAATATCATCGATACCTAATAACTTTAAAATAATCGATATGGTCACAAACGTACAACCCATTATATTAAAAAAAAACCATATAGCAAAAAAAACAACACTTTAAACATGAGGCCCAACACCTAAGCCATATAAAAAAAATTATTACTAATATACACATTTGTCGACAAACTAGCCTAAAATTCGCATAAAATGTGGCCCAAAATCTGGCAAAAAAAAAACGATATCGAACCGTCTCAAAAAAAGAAAATATTCGGGAAAAAATTAACCCGTCCCAACGCAAAAAAAAAATTCCCGAATCATACAAAAGAAGGAAATATCCGGGAAAAAATTAGCCAAAAAAACCTAAAAATAGCCTAAAATCTGGCCCAAAGTAAAAAAAATATCGAACCGTCCCAAAAAAAGAAAATATTCGGGAAAAAATTAGCCCGTCCCAACGCAAATTTTTTTTCCCTGAATCATACAAAAAAAGAAAATATTAAAATTTAGCCCCGCCATAACGCATCGTCCAAAAAAAACCACCCGAAACGTAAAAAAAATTATTCGTGAAAAAATTAGTCCCGCCGCAACGCGCGTGTTCTTTTGCTTGTTATCCTAACAATATACTAATCAATATTTTCTATTTGTAAAGTTTTGCAAGCCACACATACATGTTATAGGCAAAAGTTCAATAAAAATCTCTTTTTATAATAGATTTAAAGACTACATCTCAACCGTTTATTTTTTAATAAATTTAAATAAAACTCACTTTTCACCTCTTTTTTAAAAATTAAATATCTCACAAACCGTTAATCGTTACGTAAAATGAAACGTACCATTGCAACGAGAATTAAATCATCTTTCTATAGAGGGGCATTTTGATATACTTTCGACGAACTTTTTTTTCAATTTTATTTTTCAGTCACGTCTAGAAAGATAATATGTCACTACAAGAAAAAGGGGCTTTAGTGACAAAATTTGAGTGACGACTTTCTCTTTTGGTCACTATTCGGTGACGATATAATTTATGGTCACTATTTTTCGTCACTGATAAAAAGAAAGTGACGAAACTTATATATGGTCACTATGTAGTCACTAAATTATATTATATGTATTTTTATCTAGAGTAGTGACGAAACTTTAGTCACTCTTTTACACATTGTTAATTAAAATAGGGGCAATTACATATATGAGTGAGCATATCGGACCGGACCGAATCAAAAAACCGGCCTGGACTGAACCTATTTCGGTCTGGTCCTCGGTCCACACTTTACCTCGTGTTCAGTCCTCTGTCCGGGGTCGGTCTGGTCTTATACAACCGACCAATAATGCCATCTCGGACTGGACCGACCGAAGAACTAGACTGTACCGAACACATTCGGTCCGGTCCTTGATATGTGATTTTGAGCTAAAACGGTCTCGATCCGGGTTTGACCCGATGCTCACCCCAAATTACATATATACTTACTGGAACTTACATATTTGTATATTTATCTAAAATCATAAACTCTATCGCAGTTTACGGATGAAAAACTTATATTATAGAGAGAGATTCTCTTTGATGTAATTCTCGCATCAACATATATTATTGGAAACGTAAACTCTCCACAATATTATTTTTCATTATAGTATAAATTTTTTTTAACTTAGATTATATCAAACATGTAAGAAAATAATTTGTATACAAAAGAACTTTACACCTATATTACTTTACACCCAAATCCCCAATTCAGTTTCATCAAATGCAACGGTCAAATCCCCAAATCAATGCCAATACCCTATTTCATACAGAATCGCCTAATCTATGTGCCACCGGTAAACCCCAACGGTAACTTCCACCACCAACCGACGCATGCACCGGCTGCTTCACCGCGGCACTCAACCAACTTTCTCAATCAAAAAGGTATCTCATTCTATTGTGATTTTCATAGTGGTCTGATAAAATGATTTAAACAATGTTTGTTTAAAAATACTTGTGCATATTTTTTTAGTGTGTGCTCGCAAGTGTTTTATAAAACGCTTCAGTGATTATGCATTAGTAGTGTCGGCCAAGTGTTTGCATAAAATGCTTTCTATAGGATACATTCTATTGTGTTGACTGGTCTGGATTTGCGTTTTAGGTGGATATTGGTAAAAGCATTAGTAGTTGTGGCCCAAGTGTTTGATAAAATGCTTCAAAGGAAACATTTGTTGTTGACTGGATTGTAGATGCGACTTTTTAGGTGGAATAGGTGAAAAGCATTAGTGAGTTGTGGTCCAAGTGTTGTGCGCTAATTTTGTTTGGTTTTTTAACAGTTGCGGCTGAGTGATCGAAACTCTGTTAACGGTTGTAAGCTCATATTTTTATGCGCTTAATTCTACTTGAGCTTATTTTTGTATTTAATCTTATACGCTCTGGGGGATAGAAAAACGAATTATGAATATTGATGGCTTCCTGAGCTGGATTTTTATATTTGTAAGGTTGAAATTTCAAAGTGCGGAGAATTCTATTGTATAGACAGGGCGGCCTCCCCGTGCTTCCTTATATCTATTTGAGGACACTGCTAGAAGTGAGCTGAAATTGAAAAAATAGTTCGAGGTTAAATCAGGACACCCGGTTTGAATAACTCAGGCAAACATGTATGTGTATTTGTTCACATTATGGCTGTGCGTAGCGCTTGAGGGTAAGCGCTCGAAAACGTACATCGTGTCAGCGTTGTGTTGGCGTAATGGGCTACATTGGTAACAAGGTGTGTGTGTCTTATTTGATATAAAACACTCTGTGTATCTTGTGTACCTTTTCTTATACAAATCGACATTTTTTCACTCTTTTAGGGGTCCATATCAGTAAGCATAAGACCTTCAACCTTATTTGGTTGATTAAAGTCATATTTCTATAATTTGTGGTAGTTTGATTTGAAAGGTCGTATTATCAAATGAATGTTGTCATGTTTCCTGTCAGAATTATCTGGTTGGGTGATCCTCAAATTTCTGTCACAATTTCGTCATATGAGAAGACTGTGCTCGAATTTATTTCCAAAAGTGACTGGTCCAGGTTGTTGGAGTGTGATCAGGTACATTGGTATTATTGCTTAAATATTTCCTTGCATTTTTTATATAGTTATGATCTGCTGTGCAAATATTGGTTTATTGTACTGATATTATAGTTGCATACAAATTAGAATCGATTAATGTACGTGTAACTCTCCAAACTGTGATTTATTGTTAATTGGTGACTGTGATTATGCAGCTTGGAGAACACCTAGTTCGAGTTAATCAGGACACCCGGTTGAATAACAGGGTTCTGGACATTCGAAAACCAAAGTTAAAGTTAAAGTCGTATACTACATTGCTTAATTGATCTAATAAGTCCTATTCATTGTCCTGCTCAATCTAAGCAAAGTTTATGGCTTATAACATGTTTTCCCATGTTAATCGAAACTCGATAACAAAGAACATTTTCGACAAAATCATTTCTATAATCTTCCTGTACATACATAATTCGAATAGAATATGCATAGTATGTCATAAACTCATAAATCATAATTAGTTTTAACCTGTTCATGATGACTGAATTTGAACTATTTGGTTTCATGAATTGTATTGTTATCGATATTCATTTCTGGTTATACATCCCGCTTTTGGGATGTTTGGGATGTTTGGATATTCTGCTCTAGTCAGAATCCAAGAATCTTGAACTCATTTGTGTCTATTTTTTTCACCATAAAAGAACCCATTATTCTATTTTTTCTGATAGAAAAGATCCCCAATTTTAAGAAGCAAGAATCCAAGAATCTTGAACCTATTTTTGTTAAAAAGATCCCATTTTTAAGAAGAAAGATTCAAGAATCTTGTTGGGTTGTGTTTGGTTTTTCAAATCAAGTAAATGGTGTTTTTTGTTTTGTTTGGAAGATATGGCTGAAGCTCCAAAAGCAGAAGATATTACTCATTTTCCAACTGATCAACTTCAGGGTTTAGAGTATTGTATTGACTCAAATCCTTCATGGGGTATGTAAAGTTGTTAACTTTTTTTATAAAATTTATAAAAAGGTATGAATTTTTTGGTACTTTATGATGCTAATTTGAGCTTTTTGTTAATAGGGGAAACCATAGCTTTGGGGTTTCAACATTACATCTTGTCTTTAGGGACTGCTGTTATGATTCCAACTTTTCTTGTTCCTTTGATGGGTGGTACTTCTGTAAGTCGTTGTTTTCGTACGAAACTTGCATTAATTAATTGTGCCTTGTGTCTAAGTGTGGTTTATAACTTGTACATTGAAATGTGCAGGGTAATAAGGTGAGGGTGGTGCAAACATTGCTTTTTGTTCAAGGGATTAATACGTATTTGCAAACGC